>BMAO01035812.1:0-79348 GCA_019973975.1 Trichonephila clavata | reverse complement strand
TATATGTATTTGAATATTGTTTATATTTTCAGCTCTCCAGAAAAGTTAACACCCCTGAGACCCCTTAAAGATTATTCGTATAACCAAACTTTGAAAGAATTTAAAGAATTTTATTTTTTAAAGATTTATTGAAATAAATATATTTTTTTCCCCTTATACACTTATTTATTTCTTAAAAGCAATAAATTAATACACACACACACACACACACATATATATATATATATATTCTATTATTTTTATTTTATTTTTTTTTTGGTTGCAAATTACACGTGGTTGGTTTTAGGCCTAACTTTTCAATATTTGTATGTTTTCCTGTTATGTATAAAATTTCTGCTGAACAGGGGAAGGTGGATCCATAAAATATATTTAACCCTAATTTGCTGGTCCTAATTCAGCAACAGCTTTAGAAATCATAACAGATCTTCATTTTAGTCTATTGACTCTTTTGGCTTCTTACATTTTAAAGTTCTAATTCTGTTCTATGTTATACATACGCTTAGTTAATTCTTCTATAATAGACTCTTCCATCATTTTTAAAGTATGTTTCTTGAAATTTGGTTTGGATCTTCTGGCTTTGTTAGTGATATTATTTTGTATTATCAATTTTATTATGCCATGTATTTCTTTCATTTTATGTTACTATATATATATATATATATATATGTATTAGCCAAAGTTATGACGTCATTTCTTCACAGAAGCTTCTTCTTCTTGTTTAACAACTCCAATATTTTTAATTTATAACAATATTTTCGTATTTCAGAATGGATAATTTTTTTCACTGGTAAATCAATGAAACATAATTTTTTTCTTTTAATCATTGAATAATCGTTTGATTTTGTAAAACTGTCTTGCTCTGGTTGAATCTTATTTTTAATCTGCTGAAATGAACTTTAAATTGAATAAGCTTTTACTAAAATTATTTTCCTTCCTATTAAAGTATTTTTAAGAAACTTTACGAAGACTGTTATAACTTCAATGCCTTATGAAAATAAATCTTATATCTCATCAAAATTAAAGAATTTTATTTTCATTCGAGGCAAGTTTCTTCAAGTGAGTATACTTGAAAAAAAAAAGAGATTTTTTTAGTAAGTAAAATATTATGATTTCTCTAAACATTAAGGCAGAAAGTTTTTAAGCTGTAAAATTTTACTTGATGATTAATGACATTATTTTAAACATAAGTTAAAAATCAAAACAATTTTTAATAATATATAAGTTTATTTAGCATAAAAATGAATTTATATTATCTTCATACGGGGATTTTTTAACTTAATGGAAATGCAGATACACATTCAAATCTAAATTAATAGGAAAATAATTACTGAAAATCAACTTTCAGTTAAAATCAGTTTTTATTTTTTATTGTTATTTATTCATTTCTTTTATAAATCTTGAGTTTTATTTTTGTGTTTTCTTCTTTTATATATATCCTGTTCTTTTTTATGGTTCTGTTTGTATAATGTAGATGTAGATAAGATACAAGTTTAAAAGTTAATATGGATTATTTGTTTTTAAAAATAGGCTTTTAAAATTCGTCATTCTTTTTCAGTAATTCATCTCTATTTATTTTTAGTTTAGACTCATGTTACTTTGTGCTATAAATAAAAAATAATTAAAAAATAAAATAAAGAATTCTACTCTTATATATATATTTGGAAAAGTGATAGACGTATTGCCCACAAAAAGCGTGTTATTTACTGCATCCAATCGAAGGTTGGTGTGCAGCTCTCTTTAAAATTTAACGTTGACCATTGACCATCAACTGTGTGCGTGAAAACTTAGCCTCCATTCCACTCAACCCTATTTCTATTAACTTGAAAACTCTGGTTTCCTGTCTGCCTGTGTTCCAAATAACAGAACACTCCAATTCAACAAATAAGAATATTAAAGTTCAATATATAATTAATTAGAATTTAATATATCATATCATGCCATATACATTAAAAATATTCCAATCTCTAATACCTCATTCTAAATCAAAACCACACTCCGATAACGTATATATATTATACAACATACATAGGGAGCAAATTACATTGAAATTTTTGAATTACCATATTGAAATACTGATATTTACTTTGGTCGATTGAGTTCAGGATACGAAATAGATGCGTTCATTCTTGCTTTGTATATTGACCACGCTTTATTCACGCGACTGTCTTTGATTATTTGAAGCAATAATAGTATCTGATTCAATGAGCCATTTCGGGTATTGCGCTGCACGGATTTGAAGCACAAATATCTCTATATTTGAAGCATATTTTTCTGCGTATCGCTCCCTACAATGTTAATTAATGCTTGTAATGGACGACCCGCGTGCCATCCATTACTGTGAGAGAGTCGGAAGGAAGATTAGCCATATTCAAAACAAATTTTATTTATTCATAATCATGAACAACGACAGAAATTCAATAACCCAAGTTAAGAAATGCACCAATTACCAAATATGTAAGCAATATAGTGAGGTATATGAAATACTAGAAGTACCAACAATAAGTCGGATCACATCACCTTCTAATTCAAATCGACTTAACACTTAAGGTATCCGATCGGATGCGACAAGTTTTTTTTTAAAAAAAGGACATATGGGGATTTTTTTTGTTATTTTTAGATTTGTTTAGTGCATTTTAAGAAAAATGTGCTAAACTTAAGAAGAGAAAATAAAATTATTATTAATAAAGGGGAAAAAATAGGTAAAATTGACAAAAAAAATAGCATAAACGCGGTCCATTCTGTACCAAAGGTTTATGAACAAACTTTCAATTTTTTCAATCTAATGTGTTGCTATAATATTCATTTTTGGAATGACCATCAGGATAAGAGATATTTTCTTTTTTATAAAAACTAGAGCACTTTATCTCAGTTATTATATGAAATTGCTTAAAAAACAGTGATTATATTCACATAAGGGACTGTAAATTTTGTAATAAAACAGTGATAGAGAAATCTGAAGGTTAAAACAATTCTACTATTATACAGAACTTACAGAAAAAATTTTCAGTTAATTATGTTCAAAACTTTTTTTTGTTGTTATCACTGACCCCGTTTGATTATTATCAAAAAATCCCATTTCGAGTAAAATGGGCTTTAAAGTATGACATTTTGGTTAAAGTAATGGCATCTGCTTTTACTAAAGCACTTGTAGTTTTTGTTCTAGTGAACGGAAAATGATAAACTTGGTATTTTCATAAAGCTAATAAGATGGTCCATAAAATAAAATCATAAAAATTTGTCAATTTTTGGCAAAATTCACTATTTTAGGGTAGTAGGATACCTTAAATGACCATATCGTCAGTCTTAATATTAATCAAGCAAGCTACGAATTGCTCTCGCCTAGCTTCACGTTAATCAATCACTGCTATCCCTCAGCAGTCTGACCTCTCTTTCTCTCTTACTCGAAAGTTTAATCTTTAAATACAAGCCTTGATTTGCATAATCACATCTTCTTCGGAGGAGGAAAGTTTCAATAGAATAATTTTTGTAGATCTAAAATTCCCCCAAGAGAATATTAGTAGGAAGAACGCGAAAGACCTTTTACTTACTTTATAATTATTTTTCCATTCTGAAACTTGACTGCTTGGAGCTGAATAAAATTTTTTTTTTTATTTCCTTCTGATGTTTGTTTTTAAAGGTTGCTTCCGAAGGATACCTAATTAAATTTTACTCATAAAATTTCCCCGTAAAAATTTAACAGAATTTGACAAAGGAAATTCAAAATGATACTTTCCTCCAAGAAGTGAAACATTCTCTTGAGGCAGGGATTACGTGTTAAATAAAGTTACTTATATTTCCCCATTTTAAACTATATCTCTCTCTTAAGTGAATATTATACATATCTTTAATACCCCCTCTCATAAAACTTTCTTAAGTATCAATCTTTCACTCCGTAATTGTCAAGTCTAGAATAAAATAATCCTATCTTCTCTATAAAACGTCTCTAGACTCAAGCATATGAAAAATAGGATGATAACCATTGACCTAACAGCAATTTATGGCAATTTGCGACTCAGATCTAACTCGGTCCATTAATTTATTACGCATAAACGGTCCTTAACGACCGAAGAAGCAGAACTCTTCTTCACCCCTTTTTCAAACCCTCCTCCCCTCCAAACCAAGAAGATTGAATGATTCTTAACCGAAAAGCTGGAAATCCCACCGTGGGAGGATTAACAATGCCAGATCGGATTAACTCTCATAGGGGGAGGAATAGTGATAGTTCACGTGATCGGATATTTTCCAATCAGCTCTCTGCCCCTCGACGCCTAATGGAATCTTATGGGGAATTGGGCTCCCCCTGATCTTTTACAACAACAAGACCCTTCAGGGTGAAATAATAGGCTTTCAAAGGATGTCCCGGGTCCCAGAGGAAATTTGTTAGAAACATTAAACGAGTCGTCTGTAAATGAAAACAGGGAGGAAATTGTTGAGGGGTATTTTTTTGTGGAGTTCCCATTTTTTTTTCAATGGATGGAATTGGGAAGGTTAATTGAAATAAAAAAGAGAAAAGTTCGGAGAGAGGGAACTTTAGGGTATTCGTGTTAAATTATTTATTGCAAGTGGATAATCGTACGTATTCTAAAATGTAGTGTTTTTATTATTAATTCGATTTGCTTGAAGGGAAAAAAAAAGGGATTGAATCGGGATTTTTTGTTTAAAAGCGATCAAGCTTTGAATGGGAGATAGAGCTCGTAAGTTTATGGTTTTCCAGAGAGCGCTGGATATCCGGAAAATGTGGAATGAATATCCGAACAAATTTTAACACTTAAAAATTCGCTTATATCAATATATAAAAGCAATTTTTATAAAACCTTTAACCCAGAGGTCCCCAAACATTTTTGTCTCATAGACCCCTTGCGATGATTTTCAGTTTGGGGTAGACCCTGCTTACCTAATATTTAATTTTTGCAAACTTATCAATTTAAATGTCTTTTTGACACCTAGTATACAACTACATACCTCAAAAGAATTAAATTTCTAACCATAGTGAAGTATAGTGTTTAAAACGAAGTCCATGACAATTAATTTGATTAATTAATACGTAAAATTAACTAAACAACAAAGAAATGCTTTTAATGGGAGGGATGAATCTGCTACTTTAATAAAAAAAAAATTTTAGCATTTGGTATCAATTTTGTCAGGTTTAACCCTAAATCTCTTCTGTTAGTAGTGTGACCAGTTTTTTCCCTTTCTTTTTTCGTTTTGGAGATTGGCAACCACGCTGAAATTCCTCATTAGGAAAAACAATTAAAAGCTTTCTCACGATATTCCATATTTTGAATCAAATAAGAGGCAGGTCTTTTTAAAGTCAAAATTGCTTGTATCCGTTTCTAAACTTTAAGATCTTCGCTAGTGCCTATTCCGATCAGCTCCTATTGTAATAAGAATTTTGTTTTCAATGTGACCATATGAATTGATTGTACACAGTGATGTTACCATGTGGTCAAAGCATTCTCAAACCTAGCTTTAAAATCCGAATAAAGAGCAATTAAAAGCTGAACTTAGATTGAAGCATCCTGATAAATTGTCTGACAAATTGAGAATATTTGCGACCTCCAATATTATATTGCGTTAACTTAATTCTGGAAACAAACGCTGAAATGGTCTTTGTTTTAATAAAAAAAATTATGCTTTCACTTTATAACTGCAAATTAATCTCATTAAATTTAGTAAATAAATCTGTTAAATATAGTAGAATCTGACTTCCCCTTGATTAAATTTTCTTTTAAAATTAAAGTCACGATCTGGTTTTATGAAAGCCACTATCAACCACAAAAAATGTCCTCTCATATTCAGAAAACGATTACTACATATGGTGACATTTTTTGATTTGATAATGCTTAAGAACAGGTATTGTGGGCGCGTCAGACACTAATTCCTGTTTCTGAGCTATTAGGTACACATACCTGAAATTTATCAAAAGTTTTGTTGAGTAGAGATGGTATGAAGAATGAGTTTTGTAGAAATCGACTCCTAAGAGGAGTTACGGAGGAGTCATAGATAAAAAAAATTTCCACTTATGAAATATTAGATCTACAAACTTGAAATTCGGCAAACATGTTTATTTTGTTGAGTAGAGATCCTCTAAAGAATGGGGTTTTGCACAAATCGACTCCCAAGTAGTGTTGCAGTGGATTAAAAAATGAAAAAAAAGTCTCTTTTTCGAGCTATTAGACCTATGAACATGAAATCTGGTAAGCATGCTTCTTTTTTGCTTAGAGATCCGCTAAAAACAGCTTTTGCGAAAATCGAGTCTAAGGGGGAATGAGGGGGATTTGGGGGACAGAGAGAGTCCTCTTCTATAAGCAAAAGGCAAGGACTATAAATGTATTTTTTGTGCGATCGCAATTCTGTATGCTACGACTTGGATATCAATATTTCAAAAAGAAAATGTAGTTTAAAAAAACTAAATGCACCCTTTTATAGTCGATAAAACTAAGTTGTAGTTTAATCTTTTAGTCGCCAAATCTGCAAATGGGATCTGAAATTAGTCGCCAGATACGGGATGGGATCTGAAAATGGGAAATCGTTAATCCTGAGGATCCTGATCAGGATAATGGAACAAAATTATTAAATTATTATTTTGTCATCGGTCCTTTACAAGTGAGTAAAATTTCAAATTAATATGACCTTTTAAATTGGGTAAAAATTGAGGTCAAAAATTTCGTTACATATAAGTGAAACTTATAAAAGCGTGTTAAAAAAGGACAGTGTATAGTGATAGAACATCATTATACACCCATCGAAGCAGGAGGATATATATGTTTATGTGTGAACAATTTTTTAAAGACTAACACTGATTGATGTGTTGGCACCTGTCTCAAAAAAAAAACTTTTAGTGTTTTATCCATTAGTGAAATACGCACACATTATGTCTTATTGATTAATCAATACAATTTTATCCACTACGCAAAAATTCTCTCATCCAAGCAAAATGCATAGTAATAAATTTTTCTAAATAAAATCAATATAAGAATTTTTCAAAACCTAGCTAAAAATGAAAAAATAGAGATAAGTATCTGATCCTATCTGTGTGATATGTAATTACAGGAAATTATTTTTTTAAAGAGATTCTACACAATCACTAAAGATTAAAAACTAATAATAAATCGTTTCAGAAAAAAAGAAATAGGTAGATTGGGTTAACTTCGGAACAGTAAACATTGTTATAATTATATATGGGTATAATAATTTTTATAATAAGGTGCACAGAGTAATAAATAATTATAATGATAAAAAATATTCTTGGAAGTGTTCGTAAGAATTAACTTTTTTTGTCGTGTACTCGCTTTGTTAAGAGAAAGGACAAAAAGGCATTATTTTTTACTAATTTTTTTGTTGCCTTCATGTAAATGCATAAAAAAAGGGGAAGGGGAAAAAAATAACGAAACGTATAATCCGGGCGGTTTTGTTTATCTTTTTAAAGGAGGGAAAGAATGTAGTCATTTTCAGTTACTTCTTAAATATGTTTTGCTTTCATAAGGAAAAAAGTGTAAAAAAAGAAATGCTAAAACTAAGAGAAGGGAAAAAATGGTTAAATATTCTTAGAATTTGGATTTTGTGGTACTTTCTTGTGGCTCCACAATTTATTTCAAGGCCATTTATAAGTGAAGAGTATTATTACATTATCAAAAAAAAGTGAGAGATAGAGAAAAAAAAAAGCAATTTTCAGTCGGCATTTAACAAAAGCATAATAACTAGTGGATGGGAAATCGCCTTCATTCTGGATAAAAAAAAGTGCTTTATTTAGAAAAAGAACTGTTAAACTCTAATGGTTTAGAATGTTTTTTTAATTAATTATTTTCGACGATAGAATTGTTAATGATTTTTGGCACAATTGATCAAACTGAAAAGAGGCTTTTAGCGCTCCCTAAAAAAATCCCCAGTTTGCTATTCTAATTGTTATTTTTTTTTGCCTGACTTTAGAAATTTATTGAAAAGGAAGCCGTTAAGAATGTTTTTTTCCTTCAAACTATAAATTAATGGCAGAGTGCAATTTTGTATTTTTTTTAATGAAATAGTTTGGTTTTTTCTTCATTTCTTTTAAACTAAATTAATTTAGATTAGCTTTAATTAAATCAGTTGAAGGCTATTTTTATGCATTCTAATAAAAACATGGCGAGAGTAAGACCAGACAGCCGAGGAAAATTAAACTGTTCCTTTACAGATGTATTTAGAATTAAATTGTACTTTTAAAATATGTAAGTTTAATTCTTGTGTAATCAACAATTGTGTGCCATTTTTGTTTCTTATGCATCAGTATTAACTATCTACATAAATTCTACGCATTTGTAGTGAGAAATTCCAAAAGAAGAATTCAAATTGCTTACATAATGCTGTACTTTAAGATGTTACATTTTATAAAAGTGTGATTGGGTTAAGACACTTGTTAACATATACAGTCGACTCCCACTAATTGAAACCTTCGATAATACGAGCCTCTATCTAATTCGAAGTATATGCTCAGCTCTTAGAAAAACTCTTGATATTTCGAACTAAAACTATACGTTTTGGAACACTCAATATTTCGAAGTAAAATCTGCAATTGGCCAGACTACAATATGCGATAATTCGAAGTTATCTTTTAAAACTCTCGACAATTCGAGAGTTTTAACTCTCGAAGCATGTTGTAGTTTACATGTTTTGTATTGAATTGTCTCTGTGTGTCTTCCCGATCACAAAGCCCCTTTGATGACCATCTGTCTGCCACCCATTCTTTGGTGTTTCCTAGTTCCTCAAGCAAAAATATACCCTTATTGCTTTCCTTCTTCAGGTGGACAATAGACCAGCCGCACTTGTTGCCAGTCGTTTATATCTTTCGTTTAACATATGACCTTGCTACACATATGTTCAGAAAGGTTGGTCCGCGCTATTGTGAAGAAGAGATGCGTAGGATTGTATATTTTGCGTCGGAGTGACATGACGAGTTATGACTCATCTGCGTAACTTATGGCGTGTGGCACCAAATAGGGCTTAGGCCGGACTGGACTTTGCCTTGAAAACCCAATGGTGTTGGGGACAGTGTCTGAGGGAACTGATAACAGATTAAGCAGATTTTTTTTGTCAGAAAAGATTAATTTTGTACAGTATATATTCTTTTAATAATTGTTTTTAATAGATAAATGTATTCTTTTAATACAGGACTTTTAACATTTGTAAAATATTTATACTGCATAATATGTACTTTTTAAAAATAATTTTATGCATATGTACAATTGTTGTTTTATTACATAGTTTCAAATTTAAATGTGTTGGAAAAAAATTTCTCTTCGTGCATTTTGGGAGTTTTTTCCTAACCTCTTCAAAATTCGAAGTTTTTCATTGGTCCCCCCAACTTCGAATTATAGAGTCGACTGTATTTTATTGCAGAAAATAACAGTAAACTGAACTGAATGTACTTGGAAAAGGAGAAACTGTATGGCATCAGAAAAAAGTTCCGCAGTACAACAATAGATAGCGCTGTAAGCGGCATAACGAAAGTGGATTCGGCTACAAGTGGTGTTTTCAATCGAATTACGATGGTTTTGACATGAGTTGCACTTTAAACTAACTGTAGAGTTCAATGTGCATGATTGTTTCATTTTTTTGACGAAAAAATTGACTTCCAAGTCATTTAATGGTTGTTACACTGCTAGTGAAAAGCCCATCTACGAAGGCAAGGTCGTAGCACATTGAATGGGAAAAATCAATCTTTAATTATAACTTGGGCCAAAAATAGCATGGAAAGCAACAATAAAAACGCTATTGAATTTTTTCATATCATATGCTTTCTCCTTTCTGTAAGTATGTTCAGTTCAAATTTGAAGTCGTTCTGAGCAGTGGTTCCTTTTTTACAGCATTTTGAATGTGGAACTTCAATTATAATCACCCTGTTTAATAATACCTCCATATCTATATTAGTGCAAACAATATTTCTTTCTCACGAGCACACACACAAACGCACAGAGGAAGGTTCCAGATTTTGCAATAATTTTACATTTGTACTTAAAATACTCAAACTTTAAGTGAGTGAGTGAATGAATATTAACGTCCCACTATTCAGCTACAGGAGGGCTTTTTCTCAAACTTTAAGAGTTAAGAATTTGAGGTGTTTTTCTCTTCTCCCATACAATATATTTAATTCTTATATACTATAGATACCACTATATATACAGAGGATTAATTAGGTAAAGATTTTAGTAAGTCAATGTAATTTATTCTAATTTCAGAAGTCCATACGAAAAATATGTTTGACTGAAAATAAAACTTTTTTCCTATATGCTGAATCCATTTTTATACATAAAGTTAGCTGAATAATGAATTGAAATATTTTGAAATCAATCTACTTGGTTGTAGCTACTGCCATTTATTTGCTTTTTTCATATGAGTAGTTTTTTCCCTAAATTTATACTTTTCGGTTCATATAAAGAAAAAGAAATTACATTTCAGTCGACGATTGTAAACAAAACAATTTCATTATCTTTACATTTATCAAACAAATACCGGGGGAATCAAAAGTCTTGCCCTGAGTATAAAAATTCATTACAAGACAACCATTTGATATTAGTATAACGTAGCTTTTGTGTCATTGGATATAATAGTTTAAGTAGGATTTTTTTCCCTCGTATATTGTACAGAGAGTCGACTCTCTCGCTAATTCAAACCTTCGATAATACGAACCTCTCGCTAATTCGAAGTATATGCTCAACCCCTAGAAAAACTCTTGATATTTCGAACTAAAACAGTGCATTTTGGTACACTCAATGTTTTGAAGTAAAATCTGTGACTGGCTAGAATACAACACGCGATAATTCGAAGTGATCCAATAAAACTCTCGACAATTCAAACGCTCACTGTCATGATGAGTCCTGTAGCAAACAGGTAGGAGCTTGCATGTTTTGTGTTGTATTGTCTCTGCTTGTCTCCCCTGTAACATAACCCCTTTGATGACCATCGGAGTTGACTCCGATAACTCTGACAGAAGCTAAAGTGTCGCTAAACAAACTACGCAACTTTTCCCTTTAAAATCATGTTGATATGGACATTTTTCAAACTTCATTTATTCTAGAAAAATCTATTGAAAAAGTTAGATTGAATGCCATAAAACACAAAAAAAGGGTAACAGATTTTTTCGTCAAAAAATTAATTATGTACAGTATGTATTCTTTTAATACGGGACTTTTTAACTTCTACCTTAATATTTATACTGTATATATTATATGTACTTTTTAAAAATATACTTTAAAATAATTTTATACATATGTACAATTGTTGTTTTATTACATAGTTTCAAATTTAAATGTGTTAGAAAGAAAATTTATTTTCGAGTATTTTGGAAGTTTTTTCCTACCCTTCTTGATAATACAAAGTTTT
Organism: Trichonephila clavata; assembly: GCA_019973975.1. NCBI lineage: Eukaryota > Metazoa > Arthropoda > Arachnida > Araneae > Nephilidae > Trichonephila > Trichonephila clavata. The sequence continues at coordinate 67,993 of BMAO01035812.1, read as the reverse complement.
CATTGGTCCCTTCAACTTCGAATTATCGAGGTTCGACTGCATATGGCACGAATGCTCCTTCAAAAGTGACTCGGTAGAACATTTGTACGAAATATATTTTTTACCGAAATGGCGTCGATTCAAGAGGAACCCCAATGTGTGCTTTGGTTTCAGGAAACGAAATCGCCCTTTAATGATAAACGTTATGGACGCAAGCCTCCTGGTGCAAAATCAATAAAATGACGGTATGAAATGTTTAAAGAAATCGACAGCGTTAAGGATCTTCCAAGGAGTGTCAGGTCTAGTGTGAGACAAGCAACTGTTGAGCACGTTCGACAATCGTTTCAACGCAGTCCTAAATCGACTCGTGAAGCATCATGTGAACTTCAAATATCGGAAACAAATTTGGTAAAAATTCTTCATTAAATGCTTAGGTTGCATGCTTATAATGCAAGACATATTAACCCATTCCCTGTTTTTCCCGAGCTGAGCTCGGGCTGGTGAAACGTGCCCTTCTGACTCAGCCTGAACTTGGGCACTGTGAAAATTCACACTGTACGATCGGTCTTTCCCGAATTATCTCACATGCGCTTTTTATGGTTTTGAATAATTGAAAAGTACAACTTTGTGGAATTTTCTGCAAAAAAGACATCCTTCTGCTAAACGCACTCCTCTCACTTGACTGAAAGACACTTTGTTTTCTACACTCCCCCAAAAGAGAGAGAGAAAAAAACTAATCCAACACAGCAATGTATTATTTACTGCTCAAAGGCAGACAATAAAAGGAAGAAGGTAAGAATAGAAACAAGATTCTCTACTGTCCAGATTGCAATGTTGGGTTATGTGCAGTACCGTGTTTTTAAATTTATCATACACGATCAAATTTTGATTAATAATTTCATAATCATTTATGTAAATGAAAAAGACGTAAAGAAAATTTGTAACTCAAGTTAAAAGCTAGGTATTCAAAGCTTTATATTTATAGTGTGAATTGACTCCAAAGTCTAATGATTTCTGCCGTACAGCAAGCCAACTTTACAGGTAATTTACTCCTTTATTTAAATAGATAATTTTACAGTAATTTTTAAGGAAACTTTGTATGAGAATGGTGGTATTATGTTTAAAATGATAGGTATTTCTTAAAATATGCATTAAAAAAATTGGCATTTTTTTATCCATAATTCCAGAAAAAAAATGAGCCTGAAAGGGGTTGAAGAACATTTGGCGGGAACTGAAATTCCGTTTAGACATTCCTCCGAGCTACAAATGGGGGCGCACTTTGAAATTTACTAAGGTAACTGGTGGTACAAAAATATATTCATAATATTACTTAAAATACATCGAAAAATATATATGTCTAATTATAAAAGTTTGAGTACAATAAATATTTATAAGGGCATGACTTTTTGTTCACCCTATATTCCAGATAAAGTTCGAAGTTCATACACGGGAATATCTATTACATGTTTGCTTTAATATGAATGACTTCTATTTCTATTTCGTTGTATGTATATATATTACACCAAAAAATTTATTACATAAGTTAATAATCATGCAATCAAAGCAAAGCAATACCTTTCTTTATAAGGTTTTATTTTTGTTTTTTAACAAGCATCTCCTAAAATAAGATAAAGTGGAAAATTTTTTAAATTTAAATTGTAACAAGTTTTCTATTATTGATTGAATATTCACACTAGTTGCTTCGCTGAATGATATGGTACAGCAGTGAATGCATAACGGGCTGTAAGAACTTGAAATCTATTTTCGTTCATTAATGGAAGTGGAAACAGTTCATACCACAGTTATCTTTTTTATTCTTGCATTACAAAACATGATATAACAATCAACTAAGTATATAAAAATAAAAAAAAATGTTAATTTACTTTTGCAATTAAACATTTCGAATAAAATACATAGTTGAAATGGGCAGCCACATTTCTCTCACTGGATAATTTATAGTTCTATTTCATCCCATCCACACACTACTTCCAAAAGAATTTTCAAAATGCGAACTCTGCAATCAAAAGTGTGGAAGAACTTTTTCTCTTCAAACTTTTCTCTTTGTTGATGAATGAGATTGTGCAAGAAAAACAAACATTGGAAAACTTTATGAAGTTGTTGGCTGTTGTGTCGCTCCCTCGGTAAGTTGTTGAATCACCAAGCTCCAGCAAGTTTTCTGCACATCACACTCAATAGGACATAATAGGGGAGGAATTTGACAAATCTCGAGCGTCGCTTTCTTGACAGACGTTATTTATTACTTAGGGAGAATGTTCGTGAAGCGATGAATGCATATTATCCTGAGCTCAGGGAACAAAGGGGTTCTTTGTCTGTCTTTTAGCTGCTTTGCTGGCATAATTGTTCAGGGATTTATTCTGTAAAATCGTAATAAGGCAGTAAGTGGGACATCAGGAAATAAAAATAGGTTCAGCTAACAAATCTTTTCTGGGATTAATTGCATTTAAAGCTTCTGATAGTCATTGTTTATTTAGGTTCTGATGTGTATAATGAGGTTAGATATTAAATTCTCAGAAGTTTTTAGCTAACGCACACATACACACACATGAAGTTTAAAATGCAAATATTTTAAGAAAATGAAACTCAAAATTAAAAGTAGATGACGATGTCAGCAATAGAGCTGGTACTCCACTTCACTCTTTTGAACCCCAATATATTAAATACACTGACAAAACAATTAAAAATGGTATTAACAATTTTTTTTTCAGAAATGGAAGCAGAGATCACAAATGTTAATTATTTTCATTTTCAAATTTCGGGCTATGCAGATTTTGAGTTTAAAGTCAAAAATGACGCTTTAACGGCATCGAATGAAATTTGGTTTTCAATGAAAGGTTAAACATAAAAGAATGATCGACATTCAGTAAGTGCGTTGCTTCGATGAGTACGATGTCTCAACGAAGTCATTTAAACGAATCAGAAGCTTGAATAGTTGATAGTCGGTTACAGATGGGGCCAAACGCATGTCGAAGTTGCAGAAGCCACTGGAGTTTCACAAAGTGTAATTTCCAGAATCTAGAAAGGTTTTTTGGAGACTGGAAATGCAGGCCAATGACCAGGGTAAGGTCGTGGACTTAAACAACATTCAACAAGCATCGATATTTTACACTAACGTCTCAGAAATATCGAAATATTAAAGCCATTCTTCTTCAACAACTGCTTCGCTCGGCTACTGGCACCACAGTTTCGACACTAACTGTACGAAACCGACTCCATGCAGTATGTCCCCATGCTCGCCAACCAATGTTATGTGTTATGTTAACAGCAAGGTACCATTGCGTCCGCAAGGAGTGGGCAACAGTGCATGTGAACTGGAGGAGAAATGAATGATGCAATATTCTTTTCTCTGATGAGTTCCTTTTTTCTGTTCATCCTGACAATAGAAGTATGTTCATCTGGAGGAAACGTATCACAAGGAACAATCCAGCGTTAATGTTCGGAAGTGTCGGATTTGGAGGAGGGGTGGGAAGTGATGGTCTATGCTATTATCTCCATTGATGGGCGCACCAATCTCCACATCATTTGTATTGGAGTTCTGACCAGTCGGCGATATAGGGATTAGATATTCAAACCTATTGTAGTCTCTTATGCTGCAGCAATTGGAGATGACGTCACGTTAATGGATGACAATTGCAAGCCATATCGTGCTGATTTGGTGGATGATTTCCTTTTCGAGGATTGGATCACATGAATGGAATGGCCATGGTTATTCACCGGACATGAACTTAATAGAGCATGTATGTAAAATTCTAGGTAGATGAGTTGCTGGCCGCCTACCACTCCCAAAATCTCTCTTAGAATTGGAAAGAATTCTTCTGGAGAAGTGGGCCAGAGTACCCAGTTCTTCATTCATAAACTCATTGAAGGTGTTCAACGTTGCTGGCCGACCAGGGAAACCGTATTCCCTACAAAAAATGATTCCCCCCCCAAGGAAACACTTTTTTCGTTCGTTTTTTTTCTCAAAGACATAAATTTTGTTTTTCCTTTTTTGTACCCAAATGCTCAATAAAATGCATTTTTTTTCTGGCGAATATGTGCCGTTTTTATCTCATGTAGTCAATCACGACTGTCGATCATATAGGAATCACCTATGATTTTCAAACTGTGAGGCACCCCCAGGGGAGCGTTATAACCCTACTTGGGGGGGGGGGGGGCTGCAAGCATATCAAAAAGTCGACGCAGTTTTTTTAAAATTATTATTTAAAAGAAAAAAAAATATCTTTTGCTTTTTGGTAACATATACAATATTTAATACTTATCTTGATAATTAGTACGATGTATAATTAATGTTGTGTATTGTAGTTTTGGTGTCAAAGTACGCTATAATTACATTCAATACATTGTTATTGCATGGGGGGGGGGTTACGATAAAAATTATGATTGAAAATTGGGTCACAAATACTGAAAGTTTTAGAAGCACTGACCATAGAGGATCTTTTCTGCGTAGGGTAGGTTTCAAATTAATATGAGGTTTTTGCTTTCCATGTAACTGAGACCCACGAGTCACCCTAACATACAATATGTTTCAAAGAAAAAGAAAACAAGAAGTGTACTGTATTTCCCATTTTAGAAAATAATAAATTTTCCATGATGATATTCCCTTTTTACTTTACTTGTAACGTTTAAGTACTGAAATTAACTTTTATTTGTATTACATTTTTCATGAATACTACATAAACTATTAGTGTGTATATATGCTCTGTATGTTTTTTTTATTATCTAATAAAACCTATCATTTCTCACTTATCTCGGCTATTGATGCATAAAATAGTTTTTGACAGATGTAAAATTAATTTTCCATATGACATGACGTGAAAGCAAAAGCAGACGGACATATAAAATTCGAATACATCGCTACCTATAGATACTATCCACAACAGCACTATATTTCTGACTTCAGAGAATCCTGCTAAAATTCTTAAGGCAAAAATCTGTCGTGCTGTATTTCGAAGAAATTCTCATCCCTAAAATCTAACCTAGTCAGCCATGCCATTCCAAATTTCTATTTCACGAGATATTCCAATGTGCCAGCAATGTGTTTCAAGTTCTTTATCTTCTTGCATATAGAATTTGATTTTAAAATTCATTACCTGGCTTCAGTGTATTCGACGAGAAATCCCATTTTGGAAAACATTGTATTGCCCTCCCGTGATTCAAAGTCTGCGTTTTTCATATTTTTCTTGCTTATATTTTCCTTCATCTCATTTATTTATTTATTATTTCGCATAGAAAATCCAGATTTGAATTGTTTCTGTCCTTTTTTTTCCCTTCTTATTCTTTTTACCTTTTTGGTATGCGAGAAATATCGATTCTTTTTCGGGATTATGGAATTTTTCAAAAGTCGAGAACAAAAATGTCTATTCTATGACTTGAAATTTACCATTTAAAAACTTGTATGGAAACAAAAAGTTATGTTTTAGTTTAGTTTATTTTCGTATTCTGAAACAATATTTATTCCGTTGATGTTTTTGTGGTTTTTCCACAGCAAATCTCCCCCCCCCCCTTAAACAAAAATCAATTTTTTCAGACGATTAAATATCAAATCTATTTTCTCTAGTGATTTCTAAAGAAATATAGCCCGATTAGAAGATTTATTTTAATATCAAAATCTAACGACTATAGCTAAATATGAAGAAGTTATTGTGAAGAGAATATTTTTAAAAAGAGTAGCAAGAGACTAAATTCTTTCTTAAAAAGCTTTCGCAACTTCTAATTTGAACGAGTGTATTTAAATATTAATTCAAAATATGCTTAAGAATGCAATTAGCAATCCAATATATGAAATAACGTGTTTTTCTGATTTTGATACAAATGTAGGTGCATAATATCGCAAACAATTGGCACATGATTGCCGATTCTGCGTACACGACACATGCGAAATTGAAGCTGCCAATTTGGCGAGTTATCTTGAATGTTGTGATAATACGAAAGTACAGAAGTGCATTACAGTTTTTATGGATGGCACTTATTTAAAAATCATTCGATAACAATAATGTAAGCTACCTAATTTTAAAATTTTTTAATCCAAATAGTAATCAGTTTTAGTTATTTAAATATTAACACGTAAGATTGCGTATGATTTTCTTAAAAAAAATTAATGGTTCATCCTGAGGATTTACAATAAAAATTTTATGCAACTGAAATCCGAGAACAATTATTGTGATAAAGATGTTTAAAATTTTTAAACCCCTTTCTTAGTTCTTACGTTTATTTTCATTTTTTAAAAATAATTTAATATTGCTAACAATTATTTTCACGAAGATTTAGCACTTACGTATTATGTCATTGACTAATTTCGTCAAATCAAAAGACATCGCCAAAGGCCGCGGTATACAACTAAAAGAAGAAAGAGTTCCCATGCACTGTAATAGACAGCATTTGGCAATATTGTTTTTTTTTAAATTGGTGATGTCTTTTCGTTTGGCAAAATTGATCGATGGTATAATACTTGTTGTTGTTGTTGTTGCTAATCCTCCAGGGTCTGACGAAGTCAGACAAGATCAAATAAATCGTTGACTTTCAAAAAGTCCAGCACAAGAAAGGGATCCGTGTAGATATCTTTGCTTGTGAGATCCATACAACGCATTATGTGCTCCGGAGAAGCCTGGTGATCTTGACACCTTGCACAGATGGAGAAGATCTTCTTGTTCGCTGAGAATGAAAAGCACTTGATGTGACCACTAGCAAGACGAGAAAGTGTAGTCTGGGAGCATCTATCACACTTGAGGGCTAGGGCCAATCCGGGTCTATTACCCGCATACCAATGATAAGTGGGAGGCCCTCTCCAATCTGCCAAATTTTGAGATTTTTTTAAGGAGTATAATTCCTGATAGGTAAGGGCGGATGTAGAGGGGGTTGGAAGATTACAGCCCTCCTTTGCTAGTTTGTCCGCCATTTCATTGCCATTAAGTTCGACGTGAGATGGGATCCATTGGAAATGAATATCATGGTGTTGTGATATATGGTTCAGTTTGTGTAAGATGGAGACGCTGGTTTTGTCACCAACAATAAACCTTTTGAAAAGGTTGTGACGGATCTATACGGTTTCCACTAACCTCCTCAATATTTCCTTAAAGTATGTTATTTATTTCAACCAATCTCCACCGGGAGCCAAAGCGTGATTTATGCAAATGAGATATATTCTATAAGTTCGGGTTTAGCGAGTTAACAAAAAAAAGTAAAGTGAAGAGTTAGGGGAGTGAAGTCAAATGAATTGAAGCATCGGTAGATCAACACGCAGTTGTTGACAGTATTAGTTAGCAGTTACGTGACGAGCTACGCCGGAGAGCAGTAGATTGAAATTGGAAAAGATCCCGTATTACCGAGTGTGGATCCATATCTATTATCCTATCCAGCCTGTAGGGAATTCATCACCTCGACGGAACAGCCGATGTTAAAAGGATAAGGTTAGTGATTTAGAATATTGTGAATACGTGTACGCGTTTTAGCTGTAAATGTACGTGTTTGATCTTTCGTGGATTCAGTCGCGATTCCGTAGTTCCGCTAGTAATAACTCCTTCTCATACTCCACTGTGTTTTATTTCTTTTAAATTTGAATCGTGTAATCATAGCCTTCTGTGATTAATAAGCATCAATAAATATAGTGATTTGCAACTATGTCTCTTCCTTTTTCAAATCCGCCTACACTTCCGGAAACATTTAAGGGTAGACGGGGAGGTGATAATCATAGGGGAGAATATAATTCATGACAAGGTGTTGAAGTGAACTACGACTATTGGAGAGAATCCAAAGATCACCGTAATTCTTCTTAGATAGAATGGCCTCAAGCCCCGCGTCAATGGCTATTAGTTCACTTCTGAAAACTGAGCAAAAATCTGGATTGCGATATTTCAGGGACAATTTTTCCTGAGGCGTTTCGATATACATACCACTACCGGCCTGGTTAGATATTCTACTACCATCAGTATAAATTTTGATTGCATCATGGGGGATGCTGTTAATGATCTCCAGTGCCAAATGTTTGAGATGGCTAGAGACAAAATTGTTCTTAATGACGGGTAAACTTAAGTTGAAATGGAAATATACCCTGGAGAGTCCCTCCGAAGGATTCAAGCTACATTGTAGAGAAAAGGGCTCTATTTCACCAGAAAGAAAGTTCTCGGACTCAACTTGACTGAAGGGGCTGTTTGTCTTTATTCTTTGCCCGTTTACCCAGCTATTCAGGTACTTAGACGTTTGGTTTTGTTGGCCGAAGCTAGAAAGCTTGTTAAAGTATTTGACCAGTCCAGTCTGTCTACGAAATAGAAGAGGTTGTACATCTGCCTCAAAGAGAACGATGTTTGAAGGGCAACTGTGCTTCAGACCAGTGATGATACTTAGTTGGTGATAGCACTTAGTTGGACTGGCTCTAATTTCTTCAGAACAGAGTTAGAAGCACAACAATAGATTGGAAATCCATATTCAAGAATCGGGCGAATGAGCGTCAAATAAGTAAGTCTTAGTGTAACCGCATCAGCTCCCCAATTCTTACCAGCGATGTATTTCAAGATGTTGAGGCGTTTTCTACTTTTCAAAACTAGATAATCAATGTGTTTGTTACTTGTGAATTCAGGGTCTAAAATACTTAAGGGTTAAGTTTAAGGGTAAACCCTATAATACTTAAGGGTACTTAAGTGTTATCGCAACAATCACCAACTTTCAAGATAACTCGCCAAGTTGGCAACCCCAATTTCACATGTATCGTATGCACTGAATTGGCAATCATGTGCTTCGTTTCTATATAATGTCGCCAACAGGTTTCGATAATACGTAAGTACTTACTCAAGAACCAAATTTTTCACTAAAGGCAGTTGCTATTTATTTTTAAAAATATCTAAGTTTTTATTACCATTAATCATAATTTGATATCTTTTTAAAAGTTTCATAACTAAAAAATCAGAATAAAATACCACTAGTTAGCTGAACAAATATGTTTTATAACAAGTGCCAAAGCCAATTAGCAAATACCTCCTAGGCACCATTTTGCAATACTTTAAATCATGGGCGTCTAAACTATGACCGTTTGAGGGCCACATAGCAAGAAAAAAAAGCTTGCTGGGCCACACATACAATATTTTTTTAACAAATTGAAATAAAAATTATCTCTTTGTAGTTTTGTTAAAATAAATTAACTTCTTTTTATTATATTTTTTAAAATTTGGATTAGATATGCATAAGTACATATTTCTTTTAAATTTGTAAAAGTTTCATTTCATTTAGTTTGCATTTCATAAAGATGAAAAAAATTCAAATTTAATGAGACAAATGAATTTTCTTTTGTAGAACAAGCAAATTGATATCGAGTTCAATAAACGAGGTTGCAATTTCAAGGTGTTTTCCTGTCATCTTTGCCCTATTTTTGTTTTTTGTATGCTTTATTCTTGAAAATAGTTGTTTACAAATATAAGTACTGCCAAAAGCTGAAGACTTTAATAAAGCATTAGTGTGATAATTAGGATATTTATCGTGGGGTATAGTAATCTTCGGTCCGGTATATATACAGGAACATTCCCCAATTTTTCTTTCAGCTGAATGTATCTTTGCAGCTTAATGCGTTCTATTTGAAGATTTGAAGGTAATTTATTTATTTCTAGAGGAAATGGGGTAGAAAATATGTTGAAATACTCTTCATTTTTTCAAAAATTTTGAAATCTACTTTCAAACTCTTGAATTAAATCAAAAATTAGTGCAGCATATTTTGTGCAACTCACAGGTTTATGTGCAGCCAAAGCACTGAAATGTGTCACAAAACTTTTACCCAATCTTCGCCCAGTCACAGGTTTCCCTTTTGTTTCCATAAACACTTTTATTTCAGTTCTCAAATCGTAAAATCTCTTTTGAGCATTTTTTCCTTACCGAGCGATCTTACTTTTGTATAATAAAAACATCTGCAAATTTAGCGCCCATTACCTCAAAAAAATCTTGAAATTGTCTATCATTCCGTCCTATTGCTCTTATAAAGTTAATGGTTTTTATAACAACGCTTAATATACTTTGTGACGGATCTATACGCGACTCTACTAACCTCTTGGGGATTCTTCTGGGGAAACAAATTTATCAACCAACTTTCACCGAGTAAGGAAAGCGTGATTATGCAAATTAGGTATATTATATAAATTCTGTATTCGCGAGTTCTAATAGTTAGTTGGCGAGTTAGTTGTTTTGTTGGCAAGTTAGTTGGTTAGTTGGAGAGTGAAGGATCATGAAATGATTAAGTGCATTTGGAATTTATCAATGGAAGATTACTGAGAGTGGATCAATCGACGGTGATTAAATTCAGATAAAGGTCGCCTTCAAGGATCAAGTGTAGGACTTGACTTCATAAAAGTACAGGTATCGTGATCCTTATTTAAATAGAAGTTAGCTTATTAGTGTGCGACGTGTTAGTTTATATTGAGCGTGTTTAAGCTATCGTGGAATCATTTGAGGATCCATATTATTATCCCCAGGCTATTGAGTCTCACCTCTGCGCTCTACCGTCTGTTCTGTTATCTTAATTAGATTATTATTGTGTCTGCTTGATATTTTGGTGACAATAAAATAATTAGTGTGAGTCATGTCTGCTGATTATTCAGTTTCTCCCTCAAACCTAGCCGGGTCTGAGGGTAGACAAGGGGTTTCAGAGGGAAGCAGGAACCGACAGGCATTACAACTTTCCATTTTTAAAATTTTTCTACATAAATTGCCCTGATGTACAATGCAATAATAAGATGCTTTATTTAAATTTTTATTTCAAAATAAATGTCAACGAATCGATTATATATGAAAAATATTGCAAACGTTTATTTTTTCATAAATAAAATGTGTAAATTTAAATATTTTCATTATTTGCGTTTTGGCCACATTTTATACACGCATGCTTAAAATAATACTTTTACTTTAAATAATACATTTATTTTTAAGATCACATGTATCAATAAACGGGAAAGTACCGAAAAGTATTATTAATTTAAATAGAAAATACCATTAAAAAAATCCCAGAATTACAAGAAGCATTAGATTTAATTGCAGTTTATGCTCTCTAGCTTAATTCCAAAAAAAAAAAAAAAACCCATCTTATATTTTTGTTTTTATTTTGAAAACATTAATTATATTAAAATGTAATACTTTTTTTGCAGTTTTCATTTTTTTAACGGAATCACCATTTATTTTACAAGAAATTATAAAGTATTTCATTTAAATCAATATTAAGAATTTTTACTATTATGTGAAATTTAAAACAAAATTATGGATAATGGGGTAGAAATTAAAATAAAAAATGATTATTTTCTGTTGATAAAGGTATTTATATGATGTGCGTGAACTGCTCTCATTATCCCTTAGGGCTTACGAAATACATTTTGAATTTGATTCATAACATACCAGAAAACTTTTAAATAAGTCAGAAATAAATTTTAAGAGATTTAACAGTACAGCATTAATGTCTTTTTAATACGGTAAATAAAGAAAAGTAAACTCTTTCAATTTTAAATATTTTATTCTGGACTTTATAGTTAAAGCAATGCCTGCTTTAAAGCTACTTAAAATACTAATAGTTATGTATAGTTGAGGCTAAAATACAGCCTTCCGAAAGATTACTTTAAGAAAGATATTCCAATTGATTTTCTGACGAATTTATTTTACAGATTCTTTAAACCTCTCTGCAGTTCGAATGACTTTTTTATCGTCCCGTTCATTATTTAGTATTAAAAAGACGTTTAGCCTTTACGTAACTCGACGCTACAGCAGTATCGGGATTCTGAAAATGGCGTATTCTTCCAGATAGAAAACCCACGTCAAGGCTATTCCAACGAAGAATAAAATTGCCCGTGCAATGTGTGTGTGTGGCTTGGGTTCTTTGGGGGAAAACGTAGCCATCAATATCGGGAAAATTTTTTGTTTCTGTGCTAAGAGCGTGTCTTTTAGGTCTCGTTTTAAGGAAAATTTATTGCGCCTTCTATCGGTTGTTTATAGAAGAGCCATTTATCTCTCAGGTTCTGAAGAAAAGTGTTCCTCAGAGTGGTAAATTTCGAATCCCAGTGTTGGGTTGGCGCGAGGCAAAAACGTGAAAACAAGTCTTCGTAATAATGAGGTCATTTATTATCATTAGTTGGTTGTGTCGTTGAATCCCAACTACTCTTTTGTTAATGGCCAAAGTAGGATCTGGAAGTTGAAAAATGTGCCAAACTTGGCGAGTGTCGCAGCCAGACAACTTCTGTACATGACTTTGCTTTGCGGTGGGGTGAAATTCGATGTTTTATGATCGGTTATTTTTGAAAATCTTCTTCCCCTTGTTACTTATATTCTCGAAGGTAAATGTGGGCTTGGCTGACAAGAGATAGCAATGGTTTCTTTTGCTTTTTAAAATTGTGCTTGATCGGAAGAGAGTCGCCTAATTGTTGGAAGACCGTTGCGTGAAGATAAGACATGCGTTGTGTTTTTATTTCTGCTGTTTGTAGATTAAACGGTATTGGGAACTTTACGTAATGAATTTTGGGGTAAAATCCTATTTCAGTCCACACCTCTGGCGAAGAAAAATGAATCGTGCCAATTTGCGCCAATAGCTTATTTTTCTGTTTTGTATTTCATTCGTTTTTAAGATAATAATTCGCCAAGTTGGCGATAAATACAGGGGGGGGGGTACTATGGTAGAACTTAACTAATATTTGTGTCCAGCTGAATTTATTGAAAGGAAATACATTTTAAAATATATTCATCACATTTTCTTTTATTTGTCTTAAATGAACAGAATTTCATTTGGGTCACACATATAAAGAAAGTCATAAAATTGAAAAGTAATAATGTTTAAAAGTTACAAAACATCTTGAACAAGAAAATATTACATATGTAACTCTAAATCTTATCAGATCAGACTGTGTTCTTTTCCCTATTATTTTCTTATTTAAAAATATTTTTGAGTTCATTCCTATGATATTCCATCGTTCACACGCCAGCGCTGTCTATAAAGTAAACAGTAATCTATGCAAGGTTTTACGACAGAATTTAACAAGAATTTATATGTGACAATAAAAATAAGAACGCATATTATAAACACCAAAGAATTCATCGCATCAGCTGTGGTTCTTTAAAAAGTACCAAATAATTCAATCTAAAGCATAGTGAATACAAGACAAGATGGCGATACTGGTATAATGCTTTTAAGCAGCTCATGGTTGACTTTTTCCATACTGTGTATGTGTTTCAATATATTCAGCAACTCCGAAAGAACAACTACTACATTCCCTCTTTAGCAGATATCTTCTCATACGGTAAATCAAGATTTTGTAATCACAGCAGATCTATTGTCCAATGCATTCTCTGAAGTAGGAAAATAAATGATTGCAATTCAAAAGCAATTTTTTTTTGTTTTGGTCAGTTATAGTTACAGTTACAGATTTTGTGAGATCTGAAGCAACAAAGGCTATTATCCCCCTTTGTTTTGGTCATTGCTCGGTAGCAAAAGTTAATTTTTCAGGTGTTTTTGATGCATGATTAATCGATAATTTCTTTCAGTAAAATATTGTTTAAATTATAATTGATTCACAATACACGTGTGAGATAAATTTTAAAAGGTACTTACGTATTAGCGTTACCGCATCAAAATTTGCACTACGTGAATTGCGCCATGATATCAAAACAACAAAGATTCTTGCTTGCTTTATTTGAAGAAAAACGATTCTCTTGGCACAATTTTGGTTCAGTTGACTTTAATACATATGTACCTCTTAAAACTTTAAATGAGAAAGTTAAAGCCATTGCCTATTTATATTAAAAGTATAGGTATATCATATATTTACTATAAAATATTAAGGGAAAATGTGAAACATATAATATATATTACTTGCATATTGCACAGATTTATAAAATCGAAACCGAAGTTATATGAAGGCAAATCATGCAATAGAGATACATGAAGCTTATCAAATTAAAAATGTATTCAAGAACATTTGAATTTCATAAAAAAAAGGACTAGTATATATATAAACCATATTAAAATATTTTTTATTTTAATTCAAAAAATTTTTAGTGAGATAAATTATAAATTATACTTTGATAAATTATACGTACCCCTTGCATTGAATTTTTTTTCTAAGAAGAATTTGAGTAACAACCAAAAAACATATTTCAAAATTTTTATACATGTAGATTCAAGATGAATGGATCAGGACAGTACAAATGCACCGAAGAAAGTTTTCCATATGGTCGCTGTCGCCAAATTCGGTCACCAAAAATGATGCCAATCAGGTTGAGACATTGTTTTATGTACCGGTTAATCTTTGGAGACAATGGTTTAAGTGGTTAAACCATTTAAAACAATGGTTTTCTTAAGTGGGAACACATTAAAAACAAATTAATAGAGCCACATGATACATGTAAACTACAGTTTTAAAATTTGAGAGCAGGGTATGAACAGGTGTATAATTTATACAATAGGGGTTGGTCAGCCGTTAAGCGGATAGGGGGTACCCCTCCTTGTTATAATAAAATAAAAATGACTGAAAAAGACACAAATATATGAAATTATGAAAATTTCATTACATATCTTCAATTTTACTCTGCCCGATGAAAAATAAAGCATAGAATATTAGAAATTATACCCTTTATTTATAAATTTATTAATCTAAATTAAAATTCTATTTTTTTTCAAAAGACGTAAGAAATATGTAAACTTATGTGGCTTTTTAAAAGAATCTTGTAAGAATAATTTTCTCATAGTCATAAGGATAATAGATAATTACGTATGATCTTAACCTATTGGCGACATTATATAAAACGAAGAACATGGTTGCCAATTCAGCGCATACGACACATAGGAAATCTAGGTTGCCAACTTGACGAGTTATTAATAGATTTGGCGATTGGTGCGATAATACGAAAGTACCGGAGAATGCTTATGATCAATTATTCTTACTCTTAAATGCTTTTTCAAACTGAAAGAGAGAGTAAAGACTTGATCACAAAATGAGTAGCTTAAGTTTTTGCTATGCACATTCATTTCAACTTCCATTTAAAAAAACAATTTTCATATGAAATATAAAAAAAGTTGATGATCACAGAAAATTAAAAAGAAAAAACAAATTAACTATTTAAAATAAAGAAGATATTAAAACAATTTACGAAAAAGAGCAAAAAAAAATTAATAAGAAACTATAAGTAAAAAATTTCGAAAAAATTAACAAAATGTTATTAGAACTTGAGCAACAGTCGATCGACTAATACAGCGACAAAAAATGATCAAACCTAGCGATCATTTTAGTTTCCATATTGCATAATAAATGGTGCCAAAAGCTTTGGTGCATTAGTGCTGTCCTGATCCATTCATGATTCAAGTTGTGCATCAGGGTGTAGATACGAAATTAAAAATCATGAGTTATCTCTTTTGCGAGGTTAAAAGTAATCACAAAATGGAACAACTGCTGACCCTCCCTCCCCAGCATACCCCCTCCTTTATATAGTTTAATACATATAAAACAAAAATACTTTTGAAAAACCATAAAAATATTCGATACTCACGTATTATCGCAACAATCGCCAACTCTATTAATAACTCGCCAAGTTGGCAACCCCGATTTCTTATGTGTCGTACGCGTTGAATTGGCAACCATGTGCTTCGCTTCCTATAATGTCACCAACAGGTTGCAATAATATTTAAATACCAAACATTTACATTTAAGACAGATTTTACATGTTGTTGTTTCTAATGCCACTCTACCAACGGTGTCAAATCGAGGCTCGCGAAATTAATCGAGGTGAGGGGCTAAATTACGTCTGTCGTTAGACGCAGCATTGAGCTCCATGCAGTTGTCAGTACGTTTTGGCTCCATTCCCCCTCCCCCAATTTTGAGAGAGAAAACCCAGGAGGGTAAACAGAGGGTCTCCCACCTCTCTTCCTGTTCTACAACCTCACGAGATTACTCTCAGCTCGAATATTTAGAGTGCTGCACAGGTACTATACATTTACACACATCTTAGCCTTCTCCAGGATTCGAACCCAAGCCTTTCGGCACAACAGTCTGTATTTTACCTAATATTAAAGTACAGAGGCCTGAACAAAATTTAGGTACATACGTATTATACCGTTGATCAATTTGCCAAATCAAAAGACGTTATCAATTAAAAAAAACATTGCCAAATTCTGTCCTCGTAATTATTGTATTTGAACATATATCATAAAGTATTTCTAATATTGGATGCATATCGTGACGTTTGGTGACTTCTTTTGATTTGACAATATTGATCGGCGGTACAATACATAAGTATGAAAATTTGCCAGAAGGAATATTACTCAAAGGTAATGCAAATTAATAACTTTACAAAACAAGTAATACATGTGCTACATAACATTTAAAGTTCAAGATATGTAATAAATACGTAATATTTCACTATATTAAACAGGAAGGAAAGATCCACTTGGCACTTAAGAAAAAAAGAATATAGAATGCACTTTACTCACGCATACACAGATTATGTTGTTTAAAGCTATTCCGTTTGTAACAAAGAGCCTTAATTGTTACTCAAATATGTATATTAATTACAGAAAAATTCTCTCTTTCCACTAAGATACATTGCTGGCCATCCGAGAAAGACATGAGATCTTAGAACCATAACCGTTAAGAGGAACTGCAACTCCATGTCATAGAATTGAATGTGAGAGGCTTTGGATATTTTGTTGTGATATAAGTAGTCCAAGTTGCTTCCACACAGTGCCGAAGTTGATATGATGTTGTAACAGACAGCTAATGCCGATCCAGTCGTTCTCTAGTAATTGATGATAAGCATTCGATAATCAATAGATCGAGAGAATGAGTAAGCAATGCAATCGGTTGAGCGAGGGAGAATTCTTGACCATTGTATGCCACTGTGCTTACGTATTGTCCCATTGGAATGGGCCGTAGGCAAGTTTTAAAGGTAAGGGGGATGGCACAGGCTGCAAATCCTCATTAGATACTGGTAAGGTATGCTAAGAGAGTGCAGGAGTGGAAGACAATACAATTTCAAACCATAAGATCTTAGTAGGCCCAATATGGCGATGCATTTGGCAACAGTTGAATAAATTGGAACTTACGTTTTATACCGCCAACCAATTTCGTCAAAACAAAACACGTTGCCAAGTGCCGTAATATGCAGCCAATAGTGGAAGCCTTTCTCCCTCATGTTCAAAAAAAATAACAATGACAGCATTTGGGATATTTTTTGAATTGGTGCTGTCTTTTGATTTGGCGAAATTGGTCGACGGTATATAATGCGGAAGTACCATAAAATCTCTCCACAGTGTCTATGGACTTAATGCAATGGTTGTGGTCTTTTAGGCAGAAGCCGTGATTCTTCTACGAAGACAATATTAAAGAAATACAACATTTACTATGGCAAAAATATGCTACATGTTGTTACACGTTTTTCAGTTAAAATAAAATATTTATTTGAACATAAACATTGCGAAATATAAGCAATTTTCTAATACTTACGTATGTTGTTGATGTTGTTGCTAATGCCACCTGTCTGACGTAGTCAGATCGAGGTCCACGAATTCTTCATGGCATTGGGCTAGATTGTACTCCTGTCGTTAGCCGTAGCTTTGAGCACGATGCAGGTGACAGTACGATTTGGCACGGTTTAACCCCAATTTTAAGGGAGAACACCCTGGGAGTGGTCAGGGGGTTCCCACCTCTCTTCCCCTTCCACCAACCTCACGAGAGGACTTTCGACTCGACGACTATTTAGAGAGTACCCCCTGCCGCGAAGGCACTATACATTTACAAACACCCATGCCTTCTCCGGGATTCGAGCCTAGGCCCTACGGCACAGTAGTCAGCGTCGCTAACCACTATACCGGATGGGCGACATATACTTATGTATATGTACGACGTATATGACGTTACTTACGTATTGTACCATCGACCAATTTCGTCAAAACAAAAGACGTCCCAAAATGCTTGATATGCAACCAATTGTGGAAAACCGTTTACGTGCATTTTCAGACGCAATAATATTTATAGTAATGATGATAAGAGATTTGGCGTCCTCTTTTGAATTAGGGCAATTGGTCGACGATATAATAAGAAAGTGTTTAATTTTCTCTAAAGTTTCCCTTTAATTTGGCTATGAATATTCCAGGCATAAAATTATAATTCAGATTCCAATTTTATTACATTTGTAAAGAACATAAGTATAAGCT
Organism: Trichonephila clavata; assembly: GCA_019973975.1. Classification (NCBI taxonomy): domain Eukaryota; kingdom Metazoa; phylum Arthropoda; class Arachnida; order Araneae; family Nephilidae; genus Trichonephila; species Trichonephila clavata. The sequence goes on along the minus strand of BMAO01035812.1, from coordinate 49,842 downwards.
AAAAATTTTGTATCGAGTTATAATTTAATTTATAGAATATTAAATTCACACAAAATAAACATAAATGTTTTAATAACTATTTCTAAGCAACAGATAAATATATATTTAAAATAAATGAATAATAAGAATATTTAGAGTTACTTTTATTATCCGAAATAATGCTTTCCACGTTGTATCAAATAGCAACTCACTTACTTTAAAAATACTCTTTTTCACATTAAAATCAGAAGATTAACAAGTAGATTGTATTTCTATAGTTGAATAAATTTGCCATTCATTTCTCTAATCTGTTCTCCCAACAAAAGAATTAAAAAAAATAAGAACTGATACCTCGCTAAACTCCTGTTTCTAGTCTTTCATTAAAATTTTTTTCTCCCAAAATAAATTATCTAAACTAGCTCTTAACACTCTCTTTTATTTTCTTAAAAATAGAGCGAAATCTCTTCTACATACCACCTTCTTAAACAAGATAACGTGCTTTAAATTGTAAATTGACTCCCTAGAACCTTTGCGATGTGGGTAATCTTCTAGTAGAAAGTTGTAATCTCTAATCTTAGTTTCTGAGAGTAGGATTTCTTTTCTACCTATCTACAGCATGAAATCGCCTTTGAAACAATAGAAGTGAGTGTTAAAAAACCTTTCACTCCTAATTTTGGAGAGCTAAGGGTAAAAATTTACCAGATTTTTGTTACGTTTCGTGAAAATTTGTTGAAAGAATAGTTTAAGCGCAGCTGAATAGATAATTCTAGAGAACAGTTAATACGACCGTAAACAAGGGGAGAATACAGAATATTTTTTGGAAAAAATCCTCCAAGGTATATCTCTTTTAAGGTTAGAATCTTCTTTAAATGTCGTGGAAAATATCTTAACTTAGAGGACAAGCGGTTTGAAGTGTTGTAGGTTGGTTTGAAACTATTTTTCACGGGCAAAAGTCTATAGACAGAAATTTGAATAAACGTTCTCGAAGTCGTTAATTATTCATTGTGTTTTTAAAAAAAACGTTAAAACGTCAATGTTTGCAGCCGTCAAAGGAGAAAGATTAACGGTGATAGCGATTGATAAATCATGCAAGAATAAATTTAAAATTTATATTGGTCAGAAAGACAAGCATAATTCATTCTTTGGGAGCCTTTTTTGTTTACTCTGTTTATTTGCGTGATAACAGGCTAAACATATTTCACTTGTTAATGCGATTTAAAGGAGCAATCATTAATAAAGGAAAATTCTTATTTTAAAAGCAAATGATGATAAAAAGAGATGATGTATTGTGGTAAGTTCTATTAAGGGGGATTTTATTTTTAATTTTGATTGTATTGGTGGTTATTTAGAATGAGATTTTTGCAGTGATTTTCTCGTTCACTCGATTCCTTATTGTTCATGGTTTTAATAACAAGCCATTTCCTAGCTGTTGCCGCTTTGCTTTATAAGTATGGTTTAAAATACTCTGTTGGATTAAAATATAATTAAAAAGGGATGTTCCGTTTAAAATGCAGTCTAATTTTAAATAAAGACTTAAAATGTATTATCCTAGTTAACTTAATGCCAGAAAATTATCTTTACAATTTTTTTTTAATTTGCTGAATTAGATTTTTACTTGTGCAATATTTATTCTAATTGCAATTGTGGTGAATACCGGTTGCTTGTGTGTGGTGTTAAATAATAATAACAATAATCATATTCTGGAGTCCTATAATTGTCTTTTCCTGCATTTATTGGTAACAATAACTTTCAACAATAAACTTAACAATCTTTAACAAATTAAACCATTACTTTAATTAGACTGAAACTAAAGAGAATTCTAATATTCAAGATAAAAATCCTAGTAAACAACAGCAATCTAGTATGCCGAAGCCAAGAATTACGAGATAACATCAGCACATCTAGTTATGCTGAAGCCAAGTTCAAGATTCAACTGAGACAGAATCCGTTACATATGGTTTCTATCGAGATAGACCACGTGGGGTCTGAACGGGGTGTTAACTACGCTCCACCCACTCAGATCACCTGGTCCATAATTCACAACATCAATTCTATCCTAAGCTTCAATGAACAAATTAGAACAGATGATTTTATTAAATAATGCTTACGTTTTATCTGCAAATAGAGTTCCTTTCAATGTGAAGACTTGATGCAGAGTTTGACTTACTTTTACATTGTGTATACTCGTCTTACTTATAGACATCTATTGCTTTGTGAGGATGCTACTTTTTGCCTTTTATATTTATTCCCATACATCACGCATTACATTTTAATTGATAATTTAATCATCTTTCTATTCACCTGTTTTAAACTTTTGTGATCTAGTGGAATAAGACCCTTTCAATTTGAGACTTACTTTTTTTTAAATTTAAAATTTGTGTTCCTACATTATGCTTAGAATTTTGTTCCTGGCTTTATCTTATTACATTTATCTATCATTTTAAATGCGATTTTGAAGTATTTACTTTTTTGTGTGGCATAATTTTTGCTTTTGCACGCGCACGCACACACCCAAGTCCGCACACCTTAATTATCAACCTCTCACTCATAAATGTTAATCAGATTTCTTACCTATTCAAATAAATATCTATTTTCTATGGGTTAAGCAATACTTATTCGTTGAAAACGAAGTAAAATGTGTTTGCATGTATTTTAGGTAACAATAGCAAGCAATTTTCATTTTTGCTTTTAATCTGTCAATTAGGCATTTTAATTTTGCATTCGTTTGAAAAGACATTTTGAAACATCTTTAAAACATGAAAAGGGAAAGAAAAGAAAGAAGAAAGAAAAAAATTCCAGCTTGTATGTAAACATAAGCGGGAGCAAATTTTTTGATTGTGTGAAAGATACAAGTTTAATTAATGAACTGAAATTACACTCAATAATGGTTGTATTACATCTTTTTTATTAATTAAAATTTTTTACATACTATTCTGAAGAACTTCTTTTGCTCCATGATAATAAATGCAGAATACATTTTATTAAAAATCTTTTTGATAAATAATTCATTTTTTGGAGTAGAAGGGGTTTGAAGTAATAAGGTTTTAGATGTATATTATAACAATCATATTTTTTGTTTAGAGTTTTCAAAATTTTTTAAACAGATGGGAATGAACAAGGTGTCATTTGAAAGAGAAAATTCAAAAAAAAAAGTCTTAATGAGTCGAACTGTGATCGAACTCGCAAGTCAAAATCTACATGGAATCATATCTTCTGATTTTTTGGATAAATTTCAAGTACACTTCAAGATGTGAAACATACATTTTGATTTAAATTTCAGTTAAAAGAAAAATAATTGGAAATCTCATTTTAAAATTGAATGAAATTCATATACAGGATTCATGATGATAATATTCCCGTTCGCTAAAAAAAAAAAAAAGAAAAAAAGATCAGCATAAGTAATAGGACTATTGATCGGCACTATCAGTAAAGCGCTATTGGATTTGTTAAATAGCTTCACTGACTTATTCGTCGTAGGAATATAGAGACACATGTTAATAATTTTTCCCCTACAATGTTGGTTAACTCGAAGTACTATAGTTCTAGAGCTCTACTAGTTCTACTTGCGACTAACTTCATAGCTTTTAACCACTGCCAAATTAAGGTATGATATGTGATATAATACCTTTGCGGCGGTCTCAACCAAAGGTTCCTGTTAGGGAACTGGTGACGTCTCAACGATCATGTAGTTTCGCGTGGGAAAATATTCAAGAGCGAACACTACGACGCTTATGTTCTAAGGCAAGTCAACCTTTGACCTCCCTTGATCCAGTCGACAGTGAAGTAATCAGCGCAGTTCCCCCGCCAGTCCACCGCGTGAGAGGGCTATGACCAACAGTAGAATAGTGATCACAGTTACGTCCAAACAGAAGTAATTCTGCATCCCGTGTCACTTTCGTGGGCGTGGCGTATTCCAACATTAAAGAGACACCAAAAGGGGAAACCCAGAGACTCTTGATACGCTAAGGAGCTTCATACGTTTTAATACATCCTTTTTTAAATGCATCACTTTTCAAAATTTCTGCAATTCACACTTAAAAAATTCAGTTTTAAGCATCAAGTCTGAACCAGCCAATCAGAGAGCTTCAAAGTCTACGGACCTTGGAAGCTCACTCACCCGACCAAAGCGACGGTACCCCGGGACCGAAGCAAGCAACACTGTCATGATTAGTTGCCACCCCATTGGGCGAGCAGTCCATACACCCAAGGCTGTCATTGGCCAAGGGAAAGTCAAGAAAAACCTAGCATTCTGATCTCAGTTTCCAAGAGACTTTCTTCGTAAACCCCCTTTTCCCTTCTACGTTTAAATGCATTTAATTAATTTCCTCGTGTTTTTGATTAAAATTTTTACTCTTAACTATCTTTAATGTATTTTTAAAATTTATCAACACCTTATATAAAAATGGGCAAGTTAATCAAAGTCAAGCTATCTTTCACCTCATGACATGAGATAAAAGCCCTGACAGGCTAGATGCTCCAAATGAAAACTCATCTATAAATATAAGGAGCTTCAAAGAAACTAGAGAGACACTTCTACAGCTTCAATACTCTTCACGCTTCAACACTCTTCGACGCCCCAGTATACTCCAATTGACTCTCTCGACTTCCACATTCACTTGGACTCTCTTACGCTATGGCCTATCAAAGCTTACATCTACGAACATCCCAATGTCGTCTTAACGCCACCTTTCTCAGAAGTGATCTGGCCTTAACAGAGTGACCTCAACAGCGTTGCACCGTAGCAGTAGTGACCTGCTTCTCAGCACATTACTTGTTCTAATTTCCTTATAACACAACATGAGGAATTCATGACCAAATTAAATTTAAGATTGACCTACTATTTATTACTATTCCCCACGAAGGTTTATGGTGGAAGAAGAACTGTAACCCACGTCTCGCCATGATGAACCACCATGGTTAATAAACTACCGCAACTTTCTTTCCAAGACGAATTCAATAATTCAACATATGTGATTCTGTCATAAATGTATAGAAGCGTCCATATTTTGTTTACATTTGTGGTTGTAATTTTTTATAAGACTCTATAACAGCAGAAAAAAGCATTATCATCCTTAATATACACTCATGTCCATAAATTAATGATACTGTCAGCTCCGGGAAATAAAGGTTCAGAAACAAACAAACGGGATTTATTCTTTAAGCTCATTTGTTAAACAAAAGATAAAGAACAAAAAAAGATAGCGTACGTGTGATACCATTCATAAAAACAACGATTTTTGCTCACTGGAGCAATTACAAAATTTTTGTCTTTACAAAAACTTGATATTACATGGTTGGTGTGATAATTAATACATTGTATGTCTACCATGGGATGAAGTACAGCCCGTACAACACCTAGGCTTGCTGAGTATGAAATTATCGAGCTGATCTTGGGGAAGATTACTCCCTTCCGCAAGGAATACTCTCGAAAGTTCCGGTGCAAATGTAGGACATGGTTGAAGGGCTGAAACTCGTTGATCAAGCATGTACCTAACATGCTGTGTCGGATTCAAGCCAGGTGAGAATGTTGTCCATTCTATTGGGGTAACAAATTCAAATTGAAAGCTTTCGTTTACGATTGTTGCTTAGTGAAGACAGGCGATGGCATCCATAAACAAAAATTCTGTTCTCACGACACCCTTAAGCAAACATAAATGTTGTTTCAGAATGATGCCCATATAAATTTGGCCTGCCATGGTTTCGATTTGATCATGCAGATATGTTCCGGAACCCAGAAAATTTTCCCCCAAACGACCATTCTTACACCACCATAACCATGCAGTTTAATCATGTTGCCTTGAAGGTGAGGGATACCTGGGGTCCTTCATGTGAAAGTCCGACGGGAATCAGACTTAAAGCTAAATCTAGACTCGTCAGCAAACATCACACAAACCACAGTGACGATGTCTATGTATTGCGTGTTCTCTACTTCAGGCTAACCATTGGAGACAGTGAGTTGCTGTGAGCGGAACATCTCTGAGAAGCCTGTGAGCATATAAACCAATGTGTCCTAAGCGTCTGTTCACAGTTTGTTTTGAAACTGTCGTACCTGTGCCTGCAGACAGCTGACGAGATAGGTAAGATACTTTACTCCGTCTACTTCTTTTTGGAGTTATTACAAAACATCAGTTTTAATTCGGTGTTGTAACTTAGGAATGATCTGTATCGTAACGTCTATTGACATTTCCGTCATCTCGGAATCGTTGCCAAAACCTAGAGTATGACACTTTGGGTAAACCTGTAATTCTGATTTAGAGTTGGAAAAAATTACGGCCCTGTTGAACTCAGAGGTTCTTAGTGATAGATGCTCGTCTGTTATAGCTATAGCTTCAATTTCGAAATCGAAGGCAATAATAAAAAGACATACTCATAGATAAAAGCTAAGCAATTCACAAAAGATACCGGTTACGGCACCATGATATTACTAAAAACGAGTCTACTAAACTAACACTAAGAGTCAGAATGATAATTCATGGTTAATTAATAAAAATACATTAAAAATCATCAAAAAATATAAAAAAATATTTTCAAAAAAGTTTTTTGATGCTCTGGATTGAAGAACATAACATGTTTCAAGATTTATAACTGTAATACAAATCGAGTTGAGTTTTGTTTAAAAGAATGAAGCATGCTTTTAAACTCGTTACAATTTTAATTCACATAATGAGTTTTTGAATTTATAGAAATGAAATAATGTCATGGAATTTATAACTAATTCATACAATTATCATTAATTTCATTTCGATGTGTTATTTTTTAGGCTTATTGTTCGTCTATCATCGGTACAATTATTTGATTTTAACTTCTTTTCTAACACTCTTCAGTTTGACAATGCACACAATTTAACCATTTTAAAATCCCATTTATTATTTCATTCTCTGTAGAATTCCTAAAAATTTAAATACAAAAATTTATTTTACTTTTTTGACGTAAAAGTTCTCAGAATGGTATAGAAGAAATAAAATTCAAGAATAAAAATAAGATTACTTTATTGTTTTTTCAGTTATAAAGAAAACGAAATGATTAAATCTTAAGTGTTTTATCTGAATGTTTTTATTTCTTAAAGTTCTAAATGCAAGTGTTTTTTTAGGAATTTTAAACATTTTAAATTGTAAAAAAATACCTTTAGTTTCAACTAGTAACAATTGTTTTGATAATAGTCTGCGATTCTTGTTTATTCTTAAAATAGTCGTCTTCTCTAAGAGCAAACAAATTGGGACCTGAAAAAAAAAACACCATTCTTGAAACTGATTTTATGTAAAAAAAATAGCAAGATCTTATACTAAATTAATGTTAAGTAAATATATTTATCACAATCTTCATTAATTGAATTTTAAATCCCAGACATTAATAATCAGTTTAATTGAAATTCAAGTAGAAATAAACGAAAAGGAAATGGAGAAATAACTTTTAAAATGTGTAAAAAAGGGTTCTTTTTAGATTTATTTCATTCAAAATGCAACACATTTAAAAAAGACTCGGTTTTTATTCAATGAATACATTGTAAAAATTTAAAATTTAAAGTTTTGGTGCTAATAATCTCTAATTATTTAACTTTTTCGCCAAATGAGATTAATATTTTGATTCTGCAACATTAATGAAATGGAATGAAATTTTTTTTTACGAGTTCTGTGAATTAGTTTATAGAATTATCTATTTAATTAATTTACACATGCTGCATATTTCTTAATTAGTATTTTTTAATATAAAAGCAAATATTATGTTTCAGGGGAGGAAATGTTATTATATTAGAAATAATACAATACAAATTTGTAAAATTTTTTATTTACATCATAATACAATCTCTGACAATAAAGATCGGCGAATGAAGTCAGAACGGCTGATCTGGCAACACCAGCGAAACAAAACGCAGCACATACGTGTTGACCTCTGATCCCACCGTTGTTCGGTTGAGCGTCGTTTGTGTCCCATGTAAGACTTGTTTTACAAAGTGCTTGTTTCGTGCGGTGGTTCTTAACTGAGAACAGGAAAATGAAGGAACAAAAGATCAATTCAAAATTTTGTTTTAAGCTTAGCAAGACACCGAAAGAAACTTATGCGATGTTGGTATGCGTTCATGAAGATCAAGCACTGTCCATGAAGTGTAAATATGAGTGGTTCACCCATTTTCGAGGAGGTTAGGAAAGTTTTTTGGACAAAACCCGTAGCGGAAGACCGGTGATCTCCATCATTGACGAAAACATTTAGAAAATGAGAAAATTAATTACGAAATATCGTTGATTAACTGTGCTCATGATAGCTGATGAACTTTAGATTAACCGTGAATCCGTGCGGCAAATCATTTTCCACTATTTAGGGACGAGAAAAATGTGGAGGATACGCAGGGTACGATTCCAGTACGTACAACAAGGTTCATGGTTTTTTTTTTGTTCTCAACAATGCTCACCCTCACACAGCCGATATCGTGAAACAGTTCCTGGCAAAAAAGAGGGTGGTGCAAAATGAACAACCACCATGCTCGCTAGATCTCAATCGTCCAGACTCCTTCCTACTCCCAGGACTCAAACTCGCATTGAAAGGAAAAAGAGTTGATGATATTTCTGACATCTAAAGAAACGTGACGAGGCTTTTGAACTCCATCCCAAAAGAAGACTTCTTGCAAAGTTTCCAGGACATGTATAGCAGATCTCAGCGGTGCATAGTTATGGGAGGTGAATATTTCGAAGGACAGTAAGGTAACTTTCGTTAATATTTCATTTACGTTAATGTTACAGGAATATTCATTGAACTTTATTGTCAGAGGTTGTATAGTAATAAAATTATGGGGAATATTTAAAAAAAATAGGTAAAAGAATTTGTTAATTTAAAATAAAAGAATAAATATTCTCAGAAAAATATATTTCTGTTCGCTTCTGACTATTAAAAAATTTTTCAATTTAATTTTCCCTCACTTTAAAATTAAATTGAGAGATTTAATATACAATTTACAGTTGTATGTAAATATATAGAAACAACAAAATAGTTAATAGTTATTCAATTCATTTGTAAATTAAATAGTTTAAAATGTTATAAAATGTTTCTAAGTATACTTAATTCTCGTTAATTATTTTTGTAATCTGAAATATGAATGTATTCGAGACTTTTTTTTTGTTCATTTAGTTAACATATACTTAGAAAAGTTTCGATAGCCCAAGTATTGTTAATTTTTTGTAGTCATATATAAATGACATTATCTGTTTTTATTATCAAATGACTCATAGTTTTGCTTAATTCTGTCTCCTAGTTGGATTGAGTGAATCCTTCATTATGCTGCAAAATAAAGAACATCAATACTTCAAGAAATGTTACAGACTCTTTTGAATTTTGCTTAATTGGTACACTGTTTCGTGATGAAAATCTCGTAAAATACAGTTTTGAGACAAAACTTGAAACTTATAAAAGTAAATTGAAAACAGGAAGGACTGTATTAAAACTGCAGGTTGGAAAATTAAATTTAATTGCTTGAAAACTTGTTTTTTTCCCCCTAAAATAAATTACGTGGTCTTTTAATATACAATGATGAATGAGTTCTCGAAATGTCGTTTGCCATAAATTTGTAAAGAATGTATTCGTACGTTCTTCATAATTTATAAATATTCTCTTTAAAGATTTCTTAATGAATTATGAACGAAATGTAAAATTAAATGAAAAAAATGTATAAGGGTTGCCCAAATGAAAAGTGGACAAACTGAATAAAAAAATATCTTTTTTTGGGAATCAAAATAAATCCCCATGGGTCTCGTAGCACAAGTCCCATCGTTTCGACAGAACGTCTGTGCCCTTTCGCTGTAGAAAAATCGTGGTTGAGATCCTCAAGGAAGTCGGACATAGCTTCATTCACCTCATCGTTTGAATGGAAACGTAATGCTCTCTTAAGGTATCCAACTACCCTAAAACTGTGAATTTTGCCAAAAATTGACAAATTGTTTTCATGATTTTATTTTATGGACCATCTTATTAGCTTTATAAAAATACAAAGTTTATCATTTTCCGCTTACTAGAACAAAAACTACAAGTGTTTTAGTAAAAGCAGATGCCATTACTTTAAGCAAGATGTCATACTTTAAAACGCGTTTTACTCGAAATGTGATTTTTTGAAAATAATCAAGCGGGGTCAGCGATTGCTAAGAAAGTTTTGAATATAATTAACTGAAATTTTTTCTGTAAGTTCTGTATAACAGTAGAATTTTTTTAACCTTCAGATTTATCAATCATTGTTTTATTACAAAATTTACAGTCCCTTATGTGAATATAATCACTGTCTTTTTAAGCATTTTCATATAGTTAACGAGATAAAGTGCTCTAGTTTTTGTAAAAAAGAAAATATCTCTTATCCTGAAGGTCATTTCAAAATTGAATAATATAGCAACACTTTAGATTGAAAAAAATTGAAAATTTGTTTATAAACCTTTGGTGCAGAATGAGACGCGTTTATGCTATTTTTTGTCAATTTTTCCCTATTTTTTCCCATTTTAGTAATAATTTCTTTCTTTTTTTCTTCTTAATTTTAGCTCATTTTTCTTAAAATGCACTAAACAAATCTAAAAATAACAAAAAAATCCCCATATCTCCTTTTTTTTAAAAAAAAAAAAGTTGTCGCAACCAGTCGGATACTTTAAGGGGGAAAATGTGGAAGGTTTCAAGGAGACAAAAGTGTTGGGTGCTCCAACACTTTTCAACGGAATTTTTTTAAGGTTGTCTGGATTTCACAGGAGACGTTTAGGACGGCATTGTTATGGAGATCTGATATCGCTTGGTGCTCTTTATGAAAAATTTTACATCAATTGTTCGAACTTAGTAGTGCTCGTCATTGACTGTCCCTTTCGCTGATAGATGCCCACATCCAGCTCACCTTCCGCAATCAGAGACCACACTACCACGCATTGTTCCGATATGGACGTATCCATGAATAGCACGACTTTACTTACGATCTATTTCCGCAACCACGAACAGGTTTCATCACTGCTCACCATGTGGGTATACACTTCCTACTTGCCTTTACATCCACGTTCGGGGGCGTTACTATACCTGCAATCAATCAGACACAATTGCACGCATCCACTTTTCACTTGGGCAACCGTTATATATATGAGTAGTTTCATCTTCAAAAATAAAATAGAAACAAAACTTAATACGTTTTATTTGATAGGCTCAGATTATTTAATTAAAGTATGCCCTGTAAAATATAAAACCTTTACTTTGTGCTTTAAAAATTAATATTTGTTGGAGAGTTTAATTCCATAATATCCTTTACAAACAAAACAAAAAAATCAAAGAAATATTCAACAACAGTGGGGAAATTAATTGGTAATTAGTTTGCTTTTTTAATAACACTTTTTTCTACTCCTGATAAAGAAGAGGCGATTAGCAACTGCCTTCAAGCTCTGAAAGGTTAAGGTGTGGAAATTCGGTTGACCAGTTCATTTGACGATTATATGGATAAGTGTTGTCAATGGCGTAACGTACACCCCTGCATCGCAGGGAGAGGCAGGATTCTAGGGGGCCTGACCCAAAACCTGACTTTGCAGGGGGCCTGACTTGCCCTAATATTCTCCGTTACGCCACTATAAGTGTTGCAATTAATTAAAGAAAATCAAGACTAACTACAATCTTAAAAAGGTAAATATAGAGCTAAAATATTTTATTCCTTAACCTCTCAGCAACCACAAAGCCTCTGTGAAAGTCATGGAGGTTTGCGCTCGCCGATATGATGCCTGTCCAGACGATCACACCTTTCGGATGTTAGAGGAAGTGTATCAGGTTCTTAATCCTGTCCAGATGAAGGTATTTTGAGAATCAACAATTAGATTTGTGAGTGACTTCTATTTGAAGTCGCTCCTTCACCGTCCTGCCTACCTAAGGGTGTGGTTGGAAACAAAACATCAGCAGACACTTACATAATAATAATTTTTTTATTACTATTCAAGCACACTAATCAACCACAAGTGAAACTACAAGAGGAGACCCTAGGAGTGATATAAAGAGAGCAATCTACACTAAGTAAACAAGCGCAAGTTATCTGTTTAATTTAATCTAATCCAATCTATCTTAGCTTATTAATTCTTAATCCACTAATTTATTATAGTAGCAAACTCTGACCTAAACTCAAGTTGTGATAATGAATTATATTTCACTTACGTATCACCGCAACAGTTGCTCTGCTCCTTCTATCTTACATTTACAAAACCTTGACTTTATATAGTCAAACTAATCCAAATATCAAGATTTCTTCTTGAGGGATGGCTGTGAATTAACGTGAAAGCTATCCCCAAAGTTTTCCCAAGAGGACGTTACGTATAGATCCGTCACAAGTTGAATATGGACTTTTCATTGAATAAAACGATCCTTCTAGTATTTTGGGAGACAGCCAATAAGCCGATGTCCCCCTGCTACCTCTCGTTGAAATGGACAAATATCAATTTTAAATGGTCGATGTAACTCTTGAAAAATCTTACCCACATTTTCTATGTACAGATATTATCACATTACACTGTTCTATAAAATAAGAGCAATTCCAGCCAGGAACGTCTAAAGAGTGCTTGAGGCTATGGGCCCAGAGAAATTTTAAGATTTTTTGAGGCCCTGGGCCCCTATGCAAAAGTAGGCCCTACCTGTGATCTTTAAAACTAGGCAGAAAAAAGCATGCAATGTCAAAGGGTAAAACGTGTGACTCACAAAGCGGCTCGACCAATGATCGCATTTCAACTAAATGAGTTAATGATGTTTATGGTAATGGTCCTAGACATGAACAATGGTCTTCACATAATATACACTCTGGGCACTTTTGACAGTTAACATGCAGTTTGAAATTTCCTGTTTTTCGGAGATTATGTACAGGAATAATATTTGACCATCAAAATTATCCATATCATAATCTTATTAAGATTGAGTCGAGAACGAAACAAGGTCCCCATCGAGGGCGAGGCCCTGGCTCAGTTGGCCCATACCTTAAGACGTCCCTGATTCCAGCTGTTGCATTTGTTTTGTCTTAAAGCACCTGACAAAAAATTTTCAATACCATTCAAATATGTAAAAGTCAGTGAAAACTTACTCTAACTGTTTGTTTTGGAATGTCATCAAATGTTGTAGGGAAAAAACACATCTCCGAGATTAGAGAACAAGCGAAGTGGGAATATTGGCCACGTGCTCTGATAAATAATTTTTCTCTAAACGCACATATTTTACGTACAGTAGAAGTCCATTAGTCCGGCATCCAACAGTCCGGAATGCCCGATAGTCCGGCATCACTCCGGAAAATTGTAAAAATTTTGGTTTTCTCCAAAAGTGTCTTTAAAGCAAATAAAAACGCTCGAGAGCTATTCGGAAGTTTTCGGGGTAGTTCGGGATCATCCGGAAGCGCTCGGTATTGTTCGGAAACAATTAGTGGCCGGCTAGTCTCAGCTGTCACAACAAATTCAGGTGCAGTGCAGCTCCGTTAATCAATCACTAAGCATCTTCGCCATTTTTTTGTGCGTTGTTGTTTTGTGTCCTTTCACATCGCAGTAAACGCAACTTTTGAAACTGTTTATAAAAAAAGTGATAAAAAAAGATGCCGTCTATGCTATTGTACTGTCTTGGAACCAGGTAAAAAATACAACACTCCAAAAATGCTGGAGAAAACTTTGGCCAGCCGCAAACCCTGCATCTGACCTAACTCTACAGACTGATGAGGAAGAAAACCATCAAGACGCTCTGACCAAAGTTTTGGATGTCGTTAGAGAGAAGTGCTGACAATCCCTTGAAAAACCTGCCTGAAGATGAGGTAGAGGAGTGGCTTCTAATCGACGAGAATGAGCCTGTTGAACAAGAACTAACCGATGAGGACATTATCAACATTGTAGTAAACCCTCAGCCTACTCAAAATCTTGAAGAAAGTGACTCAGATGCCGAAACGGAAGAAAAGGAAAAAATCAGCTGGGCAGAAGCTGCAGAATCACTAAATAAGTTTATCTCTTTTGCTGAGGCTAGTACTAGCTACAGTGCTTCAGAAATTATTGATTTCCATATCATAAAAAATAAATTTTATACTAAACGCCAAAAGTCAAGAAAACAAAAAGACATTCGTGACTTTTTTAAATCTAAGTGAAATATGTTTTACAGTACGTGTACATACATTATATGAAGTGTAAAATAAACTTTGTTGTATGTATTTGCATACTATATTTGTAGTTTAATTATTAACCTAGTTGTTCTTATAATTACCGCCCGATAGACCGGAATTTTCGGTAGTCCGGCACCGAGCCGGTCCCGAAAGTGCCGGATTATCAGACTTCTACTGTACATGTACGCTTATGTAGCAGACATAAAAATTTGAAACTTTGCTTAGAAGTGTTAGTCTCAACTTTCTTTTGAGTACTTTCAGTACTGAGTGTGTATTGAGAATTAAGTACTCGAACCACAATAAATGTTAAATCAATACTTTTTAAATTCTTTTCATTCCGAGCTTGCGGCAAAGGTAGATTTGAAATATGAGATGGACAAATGGGAGAATTTAAAGGATTTTCTCAAGATATGTGGGCTATGAGAAAATTATGTGTTTGATTAGAATTTAAGTTTTTTCCGTTTGAAAACTAATTTTGAAAAGACATCTTATTAAGTTAAGCCTTATTCATCTTATTTTTCAAAATTTTATTACAAGAATAAAACATTTTTCTAGGTGTTTTTCCTCACTATCTACGATTCTTACCCTTTTTTTTCCTATCACTACCTCAACTTCGCAGTTATTTTATGTATTTTCATATAAATTAAAATTGTAAGAAATACATCATTCAAGTTCATTTTATTACGATAAGTGATTGAATTTTTTAAAATTCTTTTTTTTAAATATGTTTTTTTTTGTAATATTCTTTGCATTTAGTACTGTTTACTTTACATGTGTGTTATACGATTACTATAGTGTTTTACGATGTAATCATTTTCATACTTTTTTAAAGAAAGTAGTGAACTTTATTAACAATAATCCGCTTTGACTACATTGTAAAGTTGCACACCGAGAGATAACGTTATAATATAGTCCCCCTCTCTTTAGTGGCCACGATAGCCTAGTGGTCAAGGCAACGGACTCGTGGCCGGTGTGTCATGAGTTTGAGTCAAGACCCGCCGTGTAGGGGAGAGATGCACGTTAAATCTGTCGAGACCTCAAATATCCCCCCGTTGGTGTGATGTGGGAGTAATAAGAGAATTGTGCCAGCTCAGGTGTCGCCCTCGTCACTTGACCATGGTTCAAAATTACGAGATACGTCACCATAAGCCTCGTATAGTGCGACATTATTCACTCAATCACTTCCCTCTCTTTATCATTTAAACTCACATTAATATTTTGATCTTTAATGGGGCTTCGGGTTGGTGTTTTACCATTTCAGACCTAGCACATCCCCCGAAAGCTGGTATCTCTTTTTAGAGTGGCACCATGTAGGAGAATATCAATCACCACTGGAAATTTTGAAGCTCCGTTTCCTACCTAGAGGGAGGCACCTGAGCTCTGGCGATACGAAACCATACTTAGGATTTTAATTTTGCCGAGAGCACTCATGGGATCTTTCATATGCCGCATAGTCATACAACATGACCACTGTAGATTTTGTGCATTATGAAAATCCATCGACTTGGTCTGGGGTCGACCCCGCAACCTTAGATGTACAAGGCTAGCGACAAACCAACAACACAAAATTAATATTGTTTGAAGGATTAATTTATTTGAAAATTTTATGCATGCTGCATAAATTTTTCTTCCTCTTTCTTATTTTACACATTTATGGCGATATTATTTCCTTCTATAATTGCAAGAGTTTTTAATTTTACTATAATTTACGACTTAAACTTTGATAAGCGACAAACAATATGGAAACCTGTGTGTAATCTTACTTAAAAGTTGCCCGTTCGGTATAGTGGTTAGTGACACTGACTGTGGTGCCGTAGGGCCTGGGTTCGAATCCCGGAGAAGACATGGGTTTATGTGTTGTGATCCTTCATGACTTTAAAATTCCTTCTATCCTTTGTGATATGTGCTTTACGCTTACTTCTGTGATACTCTGTGGTGCACGGGGTTTATAAATGTTCTCAATAAAAAAAATATAATTGTGTAAAAGTGTTTTGATTTCATATCTGTCTGAATGCAAATGTCTTTTATTTTTAAGATATACAAATTCTGACTGATTCACCACAGAGTAACAGACTAATTTTTTGTTTTCTTAGCATTATGCAAAAATATTTCTATTCAACATTCACAGTATTTAAAGCTAAACTTTTTCCTCATATTTATCAGAATACTTCTGAATCCATTAAAAAGTGAGGAAAAGAAGTTTGAAATTAGATATTTCATAGAATGGTTACATTTCTTTCGACTATCTAAGAGCATTATATATTCGTAACAGCTTCAAAATTATTTATCTCAAAAGGAAGAAATGTTACCTGACGAAATAGTCAGTTTAGCTCCAAATGACCACTTTGGTTTGCGCACAACATTTCAATGTTAAACATATGCAAATGGCGAAAACCAAATGTAGTGATTCCGGAAAAAAAGGAGCCATTAGAAAAAGCAATCACGAAGAAAGGAAATGCTCTCTCCAAACCAACCAGCAGTCGCAGTAGCTTTCATTACCACCATAACTCAATGAAGCCGTCTCTGAGCTGGGCGCTATGATGGATTGGCGAGATGAAATCGCATGGATTGCTCGTCCATCACACAGTTCAAGTTCTGGTGAACGGCAAATGGTGCAAAGAGAAATTTTTCTTTCTCTCTTCCTCTCTTTTCGTTATCGTTTTTGGCCTGTTTCTCCTTGTTGAAAACCTTCATCTTAGTTTACAGGCTCATTTATTTATTCGTGCCGACGAGTAAAAAAAATAAAAAGAACCAATCAACGACGACCTGCTTTGAATGAAGTTTTAGTTGGTTTTGTTCGTTTTCAGTTTCTTTCAGTCGCTTAGATTTCGATTTATGGCCAGATTCTTTTGTTTCAGTTTAAAGAGCGGTGAAGGAATCTTTACGGGTTTTGATGCAGCTCATCAATTAATTGTTTATCTGTTTCGTGGTTCTGCTTTGAAAGCGGGTTACGGTGTTGGAAGATGTTGGTAATAAATAGTGGGTTTTATTTTAGTATTTTCTAACCAATAAGTCAGGCTGAGTGAAATAAGATGTTAAGAGATTTATCTTGCTTTAAAGGTCATATTATTTTCGATTTTTGGATGCTAGAGAGCAATTTGTTTGTGGCGAGAAATTTAAGAATGAATAACATATTTCTTGTGCTTTGTAATCAAAACCTATTGATCGTCGAACGCGATTATTGTCTAATTTAATATACATTCGTAAACTGGAGAAAAAAATTGTTAATGGATAAATCGTTCGGTAAGAAAATATATGTATCAACTTTAACGTATACGAAAGCTTGTAAAGTTTCATTTACCGTAAAAGTGTATAATGTGCATCTATACTTTCCAACTACATTTTTTAGTTCTTAGGTGTATTCCCGTACAACGCTCTCCCCCACTTTTTTTCTACCAAAGAACTCAAAATGTACGTATGCAATGCAGTAGCGCACACAGGAATTTTTCAAGTGGATTCAGGCTCGAAAGTCCATTATTCTCGTATCATGCTCCAATACGCTGCCCAACATATTGTTTTGATTTTGGCAAATATCGGGAACAAAAACAGTAAAAAATTAATTATTCAATGAACAATAGCATTAATTAATAAAATTAATTGTTAATCAATTCTTTTTTCCCCCGTAATATATGCTCAGGATTATAATCAATAAAAAAATCAAGGGCTTTGGGATGGAGAGGGGTTGGGACCTGAGAACACGTCCCCTTGGTCGCGTCACTGATGCAATGTTATTATGTTTTGAAGTCGTTTATTGCGGTATAATCGAAGGATTTTTAAAAAATTGTGTATTTCTAGAACTATAACCCTTTAATCTCATAACGTATGCATTTCCGATCTAGTTTGAAGTCTAATTTTTTGTGCTCATTTCTTTCTTTTAAATTTTGAAGTTATACTTTTTATGCCCGGCTTATAACGCGCTCCTGTAAATTTCGATCTTGTTTTCTGTGTTAAAAGTGCACGCTACACGTCGGAGTTTACGGTATTTAGTTGATATTAATTTATTATTATGTATTTTCAAACTCAGCATTATGAAATGCTGGTTTTTATAAAAAAAAGTATTTTAAGAAAAACATTTAAAATATATATACTGCCAGTGGCACACACTAGGGTGGAGTTACTGGGTGTACCCCCTCCCCCTTCTTCGACATAGAGCAACATATTTTTAATTTTAAGCATGAAGTTTACACCTCAGTGCTTTTGTTTGAGTATTTTAAAGAAGTTTCCTTAGTATGGCAATGGTAGCTTCGTGGTCATGGTCACGAACTAGTATTTGGGGTTGAGTCCTGATGTCGTGCAGAGACTAGTGTACATTAAATCTGTTGTGGTTCAAAGCTCTCACGTTGGTATGGTGTGGAAGTTATGAGAGTGGAGAACCGACTCAGGTGTAATCCTCGTCACTTGACCTCGATTCAAAATTATGAGGTTTACCACCAATACCCCTTACAATATTCTCGAGTGTAGCGTTAACAAACACTCACTCACCCTAGTGGCGTAACGGAGAATATTAGACGCCCCCCCCCCCTGCAAAGTCAGGTTTTGGGACCCCTGCCGTATCTTACAAAAACCTAAAAGTCCCCTAGAAACTTAGGTTCTCCACGATGCGGGGGGTGTACGTTTCGCCACTGCTCACCCCTCTCCCACCATAAAAGAAATCCTTATACGCTGTTGTAAGCTACAATAATGCCCCCTTGTATTTGAAATTTCAATAAAAAGTATAGTGTTTTTAAAAATAAATTTTATTTATTTTTTCAGTGTTTGTCTAATGTTTGCAATTCTTAACAAAATTAAAAACTTTTGACATGAGTGAAATGTACATTAATTAATTGAAAATAAAAATTTCCTACCGTGTATCACTAAAATTTTCTTGTCACATTTTGTCAATTAGAAATACCCTAGAACTGTTGAATACAGTTCTGAAACGTTTCTTTAATTCGGTTCACATTATTCCTTTGTTAATTTGAATCACGAACTAAAATAGGACTTATGATCTCTAGGTCAAGAGTATTAGACTCATTTCCGGTCATGTGTCAGTTTCCACGAAGTAAAAGTCATGCGGGTCATTCTGGTATGGACTAGTAAGACGGTGGAGGTTTTCCTAATTTATCTTCGCTAGCAAGAATATTGTTTTCTGTGAATTATTTCATAATGTTTATAATGTTCCTAGCCATGTCTTGTGTTATATGCTAAATGTAGATTCGGTGTACTAGAGAGAAGTAGTATGAAGGTTTAAATGTATCAGAGTTTTGTGGTTCGAATGGTTAACATTGTGTCTAATATATCCTGAGGTGTTTGTAGTAATATAAAAACCATTTAATTTAGCTTTATTCGAACTGCATCGAACTGAATGAGCTGCATTCAAAGTCATCTTAACTGATCAGATAATCAGAAAGGAAGCTGAAAGCTCTTTGTACTCGGCGACATTTCGGCTAATTTTTCATATTGTTAAATTTTTTTTTTCTTTTCATGTAATTATAAGAATTGTTTTGGTAAGTCTTTAACTCAATTTTTATGATAAAAAGGTACATACCACCATGGCAGAACTCTGTAACTGAAATCTCTTTGTTGATTAAGAAATATATCTATAACTAATAGTAAGAATTTGGTCTTTTTCTTCAAAATTTTGATAGAGACATTTTATTTTAACAAATTTTTAGCCTTTTCTCAGCAACTTTCTGAAATAACTGATCTTATATTTCAATGTGATTCGAATCTTCTTCTAATTCTTCAGAATCATAAATAATTGATTGAATAATTGAAGAAAGATAGAGAATACACAAAATAGTTATAAGTCTAAGATAACTAGTCATGATAGTAAAAAGTATTAGACACAATAGTACTATAGCAAACTCCTGGTCTTAGGAACCAGGATTGCAGGTTTAAACAAAGTTTTGCGGCTAGTCAACCTTCACCTGTATTTGCCAATACTCTGGGCCAAAGGGAAAGTAATAAATATCAAGAGAAGTTTAACTATTATTACAAATAAAACCATAATATATTAATATAAAACGATAATATTATAGCCTATAATAATTACTAATACATGTTAAAATCAAAGCTAAAAACAATTAGATGAAAATACTTACCGCGTGAGTACAGCAATAACCATTTATTCCGCGCGACAGAAAGGAGTATATCAGTAACGCATAAAATTAGTAAGTTATGATAAAATAACATTAAGTTTTTTTTTACATTTAAAAACTCTAAGTATTGTTTTAAAATTAATAGAAAATAAAAGTACAACCCAGACATATACAATTAATTTTTAATAAAATATATTATAATAATTTACTTAGCATGAGGCGTCATCTATCGATTAACTGTACAACTAATTAAAAATGCTATTGTTATTACATATTTCATTACACTTAAACTGATAGGAATATAACTATAAATAAAATTAGCAGGGTAAAGTTATTAAAATTTAAACATATATTAAATTTATCACTAACTAATACGTTATTACGATAAATATAATTAAAAACAATATTTCTATATATAAATATAGATAAATTCGAATTCCAGTATGGCACTTTAAGAATGTTAAAAGTTAAAATAATCTCTTTTATCATAAATATTGCAATGACATTTATAATCCTTAATATACAATGATACATCCAAGTAACTAGTTTTAACTGGATTACTATTAATTTTAATTAGGTTTAAATAACTGGGATAAAAAGTAATATTAGGATTAACATTATTATTTTTAACAAAGTAATTGTAACATCTATGTATCTAAAAATGTAATAATCGTAATTAATTATATATTTATGTTTGTAAAAGTGTAAATATAAATTAGCCAAACTATTGCTAGCAGGACCACCTTGAGGCAAACCTTTAGTTTGTTAATACAAAGAGCCATTAAAATTAATGTAGTTTTCTTTTAAGACTAAGTCTATGAGAGTTCTAAATTTGTGTAAATTAATATTAGGGTGATTTTCTAAAATTACCTTAATAATATCATTGATATCAATGGAATTGAATAGATCTTCAAAATAATAACTGTGAAATGAATAAATATTTTTAATTTTAAAAAAATCTATAATACCTTTACTATTTTTAATTATAGCTTTATTACATTGCTTATTGATGAGCTTTTGTATAATATTATGCAGCATTTTACCTACAGTAGTACTACATTTTACCTACTACGTTTTAAAATAATTTGTTTCCGTTCTAAATTTAACAAGATTTTTATGGAATTTAGGTGTTAAAAATAAAAATGGAAACTTAATCTTATGAATGGAAACACCCAGTTTTCTATATATAGCAATAATTCGATAATTAATTTCTTTATGTGACAAGTCCAGTCTTTTAAAAGATTCATGGTTTAAAAAGTGTTCATTAATAATATTATTATAAAAATATTTACAAATTACAGCATAATTTCCAGGCACTTTGTTTATGTAAACAATAACAAAATTCTTTTGTAAATCATAAATCTTCTTTTTTACACCTTTATAGGTAAGTTCTGATTAAGAATGGTAATTGAATTTCATCAAGTCTTTTAAAATATTGTACTTATATTCATCAAATGCCTCTAAAGGCAAACCATACTTAACTGCAGATTTTGTAACAAAATTATTTTTTTCTTTATTAATTCGTTTTTAACAGTATCATTGCTATTAGAAATAGTTGATCTAATAGTTATCTAATATATATATATATATATAAATATATGTACCAGCGTAAAATTGATATCTACTCATAATTCGAACCTCCTTTATTTATAACAACTAATTCATAAATCCTAATACCCTGTTTCGTAACGTGTCTCGATTTATCTTTTTCGAAAGCAATAAAAACTTATGTTGGTATATTTATTACTAATTCTTAAGACCTTGTATTTTTGATAGATTTATTGGCGATTCATTAATTGTTTTCATGCGCCTTTCTAACCAGGATTAACATTCCCTAAACACTAATGCCATTTCTATAAATGAGTTAATCCCTTCGTTTAAACACGTGTCTGTATTTTTGTAGTGCATTTTTTCCTGTACATACCTTATAAAAAAACTTGATATTTGAATAACTCTCTCTCTTGTAGTTTGGCACTGTATACGAGAATCATCCTCGAATGAATGATCTGATCACAAACAGGCCTTTTTAATTTTTCGGCCACAACCATTTAATCACCTCTATTTAAAATATAAATTTTCCGCGGGCAAATATACTGCATATATTTATGTATATTGTGTTCTGCAGATTTGAAAAAAATATTCAATAGTTTTATAAACTATTGCCAAAAAAAAACTCTTTTAAATAATATAACATCTTTCAACAGGTTTTTAAAAGTGTATTTGAATTTTTTCTTTTGAAATTTTTGCACGCATTATATATTTTAAGTACAATCAAGTCAGGACAATCCATTAAATGATTCTGAGAAGAGAAAAAAAAAATTTCTAACTCAGGGCAATTTTTAACTAATAGAATAATACAAAAGGAAATATAAAATACGCATTACTTTATAAAATTAAATCTAGTTAAAGTGAAAATGTCTCCATTTTTTAGAATGAAACATGAAAATTTCAGAAAAAACAAACAATTGAGATAAAAGCATTTCTATTCAGTCTTAACTTATTTTGAAATTAACTTTTAAATTCTAGTATGTATCTCAAAAAAGGATATTAGTTACCTATTCCTTTCCGTACATTTGAATTAATTTAACTAGCTATTTTCTCCTATTTCTGACATAGCTAAGTAAAATTTACGATTACCCATTAACCGTTTTTATTTTATCTAATGGAATATTCAATAATTATTTCAAAAGTTA
This sequence comes from Trichonephila clavata, assembly GCA_019973975.1. Classification (NCBI taxonomy): domain Eukaryota; kingdom Metazoa; phylum Arthropoda; class Arachnida; order Araneae; family Nephilidae; genus Trichonephila; species Trichonephila clavata. The sequence continues at coordinate 26,989 of BMAO01035812.1, read as the reverse complement.
AATTTTAATACAATATCTGACTTTATTGATAATGTTATATTTCCTATAATTTCAATGTGTTTTTTTTTAATTTCTAGAATTCAGTTAAATAAGAGTAATATAACTAATTATACACATTTTACAGTAAAACCTGTTTTTGAGTGGTAGATAGGGACCGCAAAAAGTAAACGCACAAAAAAAATATTCGAAAATTTCATAAATTCTTACATATAACAAACAACTTTGATGTGTGAAATACTACAGAAATTTTTTTTTGTGCGGTGGAGAGGGACCGCATAAAAAAAGTCGCACTTAGAAAATACGCCAATTATTTACAAAATTTATGAGAAAGTACTTCCATAACAAAATAAATAATCAAATTACACACGGAAACCTTTTAAAAACATTTAGTCTCTCATTGTATTCATGAAGAATTTTTTAAAATACACATACATTATATATATATACTAGCCGTTACCCACCCGCTTCACGCTGGGTATTTCGCTACGCGTGGATAAATTATTGATATCTAAGTCCTAGCATTAAAAATTCGATTGTACTGAAAAATATACTTGTATCTGTAACTGTAGCCTCTTGATAAAAAAAGGGCAGAACTCATCTATTTTGTATTTTCTATAAAACGGTAGGATAGAATCATGTTTGCACTTTCGTAACCCTATAACGAAGTGGATTTTCTCAAAACCAATTTTTGGTGGATCTCTACTCCATAAAATAAAAACGCAAGCCAAATTTAAAGCCTAAATCTAACAGGAAAAAAAAGAAATTTTTACTATCAATACCCCCGTAATCCCGTTGAGAGTGGTTCTCCAAAATAACCGTTCTTAGTAGATTTCAATTCAACAAAAGAAAAATGGAAACCAAATTTCCTTATTATAGTCCTTGTAGTTCGTAAAAAGGAATTTTTTTGTCAGTACGCCCCAGTAACCCTCTGCTCCCCCTCAGGAGTAGATTTCCGTAAAATACATTCTTATTGGATTGATGTTCAATAAAAGAAACATGCTTAACAAATTTAAAGTTTGTGGGTCGGTCAATTCAAAACAAGGATATTTTTCTATAACTCATTTTGACCCCTCGCAACCCTCCTTGGGGGTCGATTTTCGTTTTACTCTTTGTTAGAGGAACTCTATTCCTAGAAAGGAACATGCATGCCAATTTTCAATCAAGTAGATCTAATAGTTTAAAAACTGAAATATATATCGATTACGTCCCTTAGTTTCCCGGAATGAAACTTGGTGGTTGATATTCGCGAAACCTATTTTGTAGCGGTTCCCTACTCTACGAAAGGAATTTGCTCACCAAATTTCAAGACTGTACGTCTAATAGTTTAAAAATGGGGATAAATATCTGTAACGCCCCTTGAGGCCCCCAACGCCACTTGGGGATCTGTTTTCACAAAACCCATTTTGTAGGAGAACTGTACTCTATGAAAAGAGTCTTTTTACCATATTTGAAGAGTGTTCGTCTGATAAATTAAAAACGGAAAAGTATTATCTATAACGCCCCTTGAGTCCCCGCAACGCCACCTAGGGGTCAATTTTCACAAAATACATTACATAGGGGATCTTTAATCCATGAAAGGATCCTGATTATCATATTTTAAGAGTGTACGTCCAGTAGTTTAAAAATGGAAATAATTATCTATAACGCCCCTTAAGCCCCGCAACACCACTTGGGGGTCAATTTTCACGAAACGGATTTTGTAGCGAATCTCTATCCTATGAGAGGAATCTGCTTACCAAATTTCAAAATTGTGTGTCTAATAGTTTAAAAATCGGAATAATTATTTATATCCCTCCTTAACCCCTCGAAACACCCTTTGGGGGTCAATTTTTCCAAAACCCATTTTGTAACGGATATTTACTCCATAAAGGAAACATGCCTACCAATTTTCAAGCAGGTAGGTCAAGTAGTTTAAAAATGAAAATATTTATCTATTACGCCCCTTAATCCCCTGCAACGCCACTTGGGGGGCTATTTTCCCAAAACCCATCTTGTAGCTGATCTCTACTCTATGAAAGGAGTCTATTTATCAAATTTAAAGTCGGTGCGTCTGATAGTTTAAAAATGGAATTATTTATCTATAACACCCCCTAAGCCCCCGCAACGCCACTTGGGGGTCGATTTTCACCAAACTCATATTGTAGCGGATCTTTACTCTATGAAAGGAATCTACTCATTCAATTTGAAGATTGTACGTTGAGTAGTTTAAAAATGGAAACAATTATTTATAACGCCCCTTTACCCCCCTTAACGCCCTTTGCGTTTCGAATATCGCAAAACCCGTTCTTAGCGGATCTTCTACTCTATGAAAGGAACATGTCTACCAAATTTCAAGTCTGTAATTTGATTAGTTCCGGAGATATCGTGATTAGTCAGTCAGTGAGTCGCTTTTCTCCTTTATATATATAGATATATATATATTCACAGCTACTCATCGTAATCAAAGCACTTATTTTCCTGTGATGAATAACTTCAAAATCGCTTTCGTCACTTGAAGATACAATTTCAATTGATTTATTTTTTGGCACCATAAAGTAAGAGATAAGCTTTTGTGACGAAAGTTGGTTGGTCAGTTGCTTGTAAATGTCATGATAACTAGATATGCATAATCGAAACTCTTTTTGAAATTTCATACTCCTTTCGGAATTGGTATTTATTTTTTGTTGTTGTTTTTCCAATTTTTTGTACAGCTGTATCACTGCATATATTTTATCAGCTCTCAAAGAATCCGGTTCTTCTTGTCCGTCTTTATAATCTATCAAATTATTGATAATGTCACTGTTATTGAAAGTTTCGTCTTTAGTCAAGCACGGGCTGTTGGTGGGTTGAGAGAAAGCAACTGAACGTGCATTGCCGGAAGACTGTTTATAACAAATGAACAGAGCCTCTTGAAGTGTATATATGTCCATAACAGTGACGTAACGTACAACCCCGCAATCCTGCCACGCGGGGGAGGGGGTAAGATTCTAGGGGTCCAAGACCTGACTAACGCCAAGTACGTATTTACCTACCTTATAAAATATTAAAAGAAAAATCTGACTTTGCAGGGGAACTCTAACATTCAGCGATCGCCACTGGTACTTTGATAGAAAACATTACATTGACGCCAAAGCCGTTAAAATTCATATATAGCATAAAAAAAAAGATTGCACAGAAAAAATCGCACAAAAAAGGACCACACAAAAACAGGTTCTACTGTGAAGAAGTTCCGATTTCAATTACTCAAAATAGAAAAAAAAGAAAAAGCTTGATTGCTTTCCTAATTTATTCTTAATGTTCTTACTTAATTTCACATTTTAGAGAAATATTATTTATAGTTATTATAAAAGTTTGTTATAAAATTCATAGGTAAAATTCTGAAGAGAATATATGATCAACTTTGAACGCATCATTCTTATCGTGGCAATAGAATTATAAATAATTAATATGAAAACAAATAAGAAAAATTTTCTGTAGTTAGCAATAGTAAAAGCACTTTCATTAAAATAATTAAAAAACTATAATTTTTGAAAACTTAAGTACATATTTATTTACTTTTCCAAGTTATTTATATTTAGTATTGTTCTGTTTTTTACTCCCTTGTTCCCACGAGTGACATTTAGAGGTGAAGTGGAATGCTTTTATCTATTAAATTTCTTTACAGTATTTTATGAATGTCTTTTTTTTTAATCTTATATGGTATGTGAGTCTTTTTGATTTTTGTCTTTTGTTTTTAGCCTAATGTGTAAAAAATTACTATGAAAGGAAATAAAAATAAATATATCTATGCAAGGAGTTTAAAAACAAGTAATTGATGATAAAAATGTACAATTACCACGTAAACATTACTTTCTTAAAGCTATCAAGAAAAAGTAACAAAAAAAAATATAACTAAATTTCTGGCAACTTCATAAATTACTAAAAATAAAAAAAAGCAATTACAAAATATTTAAAGTATTTACAAAAACCTATTATTAATTCTTTTTTGAAAAAAAAAATCTCTCAAATATTTAAAAAACATTTTTTCTAAAAAAGGACTGATTGCGTTTTCAAACATATCACCAACACACACAAAAAAAGTAATGAGAGTTCCTCTAATTTTTTTCGCTTCCAAGTAGAGCCTTCAAATACAAATGGTTGACAATACAACCAACCGCAATTATGCAGCAAAAATAATTGCTCCTCATTACTAAGATTTAGGGGGAGAAATAATGTACATAATACTTTTAACAAATGCTTGCAAATAACAGGAAAAAAAGAATCGTTAAATGAACAATTAAAATATTTTGCTGCTAGGTTACCTTGCTTTTTAATGAATGACTTTCATGCAATAGCAACGTTAGAAAGAAATCATTTAATAAAATATTCAAGCGTCGAAAATGTTTTTACATTTCCTTGGTATTTTGAGTCTAATGAAGAAAAATTAGATTCGGGATTTGTAGATACTGTATTTTAATGAATGTGCAATGGGTTGCATCATTTGGTAGTAATTTGGAAGAAGAATATGAAGGGAAATATTCTTTTATCATCAGTTTGAGATGGCAATCTGTTTAATTTTAAGTGATCGGTTAATCTTTGGTAATCTTCCAGAGAAGATGAGAAATGATACTCTGAATAATGAGGATTCATTTTAATGAAGACAACTAACTTATTTCTTCGATATTTTGTGTTTATGTGAATCAAACTTTTAAGAAGATTTTATTTAAATTGAAAGTCTGATGTGCTAATTTCGAAAAATTACTTCTAATACCTGATTAAGAGTAAAATGTTTTCAATAGATGTTTGAAAATGGAGTTAAAACTTATTTCACTATTACAACAAACAGGGATGAATTTTGACTAAGACCCGCGCCTAGGGTGGAAATTTTTACGGGTGCCAGAATTTTTGAGGCGGCAAAAATTTGAAATCGATTTTGTTCTTTTATCAACTGTAAGACCGAATTTTAATGCTTCTTTTCTTGCTTTGAAAACCTCAAGATGTCAATATTAATTTTTAAAATAATTAATCGTGTAAGTAGCAAAATTTAAAATATCTAACAAAAAGGTACTTAAAAAATTTCGATAAGTATAGCATTTATCTATTGACGTTAGTATGATTAAATATGATGATGTCATTAATACTTTCGCATGATTAAATCAAGAAAGAAATATATTTTATATGATTTATTACTTAGATATGATTTATATCTCTCTCTATATATATTTCTTAATTAAAAGCAACTTATTCTAAATTGCATGTTTAGTTGTTATACCAAAAGAAAAAAAAACATCTATTTAATTCATGTCTAAATTCAATACCAAAATTTAATTCGAACCCATTATTACTATACAGGGTGTTTCATAAATGATGGGAGTAACTTTAAGGGGTGATAGTACACATCAAGACGAGTAATAGTAAATAGGAAACCAAGTGTCCCAAACGTCTTCCGAAGGAGAAAGGCGCCATCAAAGTTTAGGGTCCTAAATTTCAAATGATGATAAAAAACGGAAAAATGAATCGATTCATTTGCGGTTTTCACTAAAATCATTCTTTAAATTAGTATTTTCTTTAAAAAAAGTTTTAAAGACAAAGTTTAAAAAATGCCGTTAGAGGGCGCTCTAGACTTTGGAGTACCGAACAACTACCTTTTACCAGTATTTTTTTTATTTTGTTAAATGTTTACAAAAGCTTAGATTTTAACTTGAATTTTGAGCGCAAAATTGAAACCATCGGGAGCGGTTAAGAGGCGCAAATGTAACCGCGTTCAGGGGGGGGGGGAATTGAAATGCTCGTATGTAATGATCAAAATAAAAAACGATAAAGCAAACTTTAAGAGGCGATAGTACAACACCAAAACAAGCAACATTCATCAAAGAAATCATACTCGTAATTTTAACCCGAAGGTGATAGAGGGCGCTGAAACAGATTTCGTTTTAAGAGACAAAAAAGGAAACAAAGAACATTTATGTTATAAAAAAAAGTTTCATTAGAAGTGATTACAATAGCTGTTCGAAACACTGACCATTAGAGCCGATGCATGCGGTACAACGGCGAAGAAGGGATTCACGAACCCTCTGAAACACGCCAGGAGTATCGCGCACCTCTCCTGCAGCTGCCGAAAGTCTGGCGACGAGTTCTTCTGCAGATTCGATAGGAGTCTCATACATAAGACTCTTCAGGTGTCCCACAAAAAGAAATCCAGGCATGAAAGATCGGGCGATCACGCTGGCCAAGGGACAGGACCACCTCGCCCAATCCATTGATTTGGAAAGGTTGCGTTTAGATAATTTCGCACCTCTGGCGCAAAATGAGCTGGTGCTCCATCCTGCTGGAACCACATTACTCGCCGGATACGAGGGGGAACATCTGTCATCATTTCCGGCAGCACCTGTTGCAGAAAGGTAAGATATTTTTTTTCAATCCAGGCGTTCTGGCAGAAGATAAGGTCCAAGTAGATGGTCACCAATTATTCCTGCCCAAACATTTATGGAAAATCGTCGCTGATATGCATGTGTAGAAGACGCATGTGGATTTACATCTGCCCATTGGTGGGAATTGTGGGTGTTAAATGTACCGTCACGTGTAAATGTACATTCCTCTGTAAAAAGCACAGTTGCACCGAAATTGAGATTTAGGGTGTTCTTCTGCAGATACCAGCGAGCAAAATCCATTCGACGAGGAAAATCCCTTTGAGTCAGTTCCTGGACTCGTTGGACATGAAAAGGATGCATACTTTCATCCTTTAGTACTCGCCATGTCGTGGAGGGTGATACTTCAATTTGACTAGCCACTGCTCGCGTGCTTGTATTTAGATGATCGACCACCATATCCAGAATTTTTTCTGTCACAGCTACCGTTCTGTTAGACTTCGCCCGGCCTGCATTTGAACGTGCACCAAAAAAGGATCCTGTCTCACACAACTGTCTGCGCAAGCGCACAAATGTTTTATCATTGGGCAACCGCCTGTTGGGAAACTTTTTTCCGTACAATCGTCGCGCCTCTGCACTATCCCCATTTGCAGTTCCGTAGATGAAGTGCATATCAGCCTTTTCTTTATTAGAGAAGGGCAACATCTTTCGTTACGTTTGTACCGTGATTTACACTTGCACACTCGGGTCAGTGGCTTTTATATTAATAACAATTTGCATATGCTTTATTCTTCTTCCTCATATCACAATTTCATGTTCTTCTTCCAGAAACTCGCTGCTATAACGCTTGCATGGATAAAATTTGAAGATGCTCTAATACGTTTGCGTTTAAATTCAAATCATGCATTTTCTAATCAAAGTTGATTGTTTTTATGTTGTACTATCGCCTCTTAAAGTTTGCTTTATCGTTTTTTATTTTGACCATTACATACGAGCATTTCAATTTCCCCCCTGAACGCGGTTACATTTGCGCCTCTTAACCGCTCCGATGGTTTCAATTTTGCGCTCAAAATTCAAGTTAAAATCTAAGCTTTTGTAAACATTTAACAAAATAAAAAAAATACTGGTAAAAGGTAGTTGTTCGGTACTCCAAAGTCTAGAGCGCCCTCTAACGGCATTTTTTAACTTTGTCTTTAAAACTTTTTTTTAAGAAAATACTAATTTAAAGAATGATTTTAGTGAAAACCGCAAATGAATCGATCCATTTTCCCGTTTTTTATCATCATTTGAAATTTAGGACCCTAAACTTTGATGGCGCCTTTCTCCTTCGGAAGACGTTTGGGACACTTGGTTTCCTATTTACTATTACTCGTCTTGATGTGTACTATCACCCCTTAAAGTTACTCCCATCATTTATGAAACACCCTGTATATATATATTCGTATTATTATTATTATTATATATAAGGGTGCCCAATTAACTTGGGGTTAAGACGCCATCGAACCTAAATCAGCCACTGGTTTAAGGTATCTGCTTTGGCGTAGCTAGTTCTGAGAGGTTCCCGTATCAAAATTTAGTAATTATAATTTCTTTTTTTCTTCTTAATTTTTTGCATATTTTCCTTAAAATATACGAAAAAGGTCTAAAAACCACAAAAAATCCCCATATCTCCAGTTTTTTATAAAAAAATGTCGCAAGTAGTCGGATATACCTTAAACATAATTTTAAAGATCTTCATCTAAACGTGATTCAAAATAATGAGGTGAACTGTACTTGTTTTTGTTAAGGTAAATCTATTCACCGAATTGTATTGTATAAACTTTCTTATATTACTTTAAAAAATGCACAGTATTAACCCCTAAAGAGGTAAATTGTTTTTGCCCAAAATGTTAAAAAAAAAAACCAAAAAAAACCACTTTTTATTGCTTATACTTATAAGTATAATACTTAACAGCTGGCAAAAATAGCAAATTTATTTTCTTAATTTAAAAGTTTTCACATTATTTTTTACTTTATAAACGTGGAACAAAAAAATATTTGCTTTGATAAGTTCAACTCTGCAAGCTATGAAGAATGTTTCATATATCTTTAAAAAAGAATATCACCTCTTACTTTTATGGGAACAGGGATAATATAGGCCCTTTTGGATTATCTCTCCATTTTCCACAAATTGCCAATCCCTGTTCATTATCAAATATTTTTAAAAATCTAAATTCCTGCATTCAATGAAAAATTCCCGGCTTCACCACAAAGGAAATCCTATATGAAAGGTATTTCAGTACCATGGACAAATTGCATCTCTTAAGAACACTGCACTAATAATCACACTATACGAATTAAAAATATGTGCACATCTAAAAAGAAGAAAAGATCATTGCCCATACAGCTTACGGGCAACCCGGTTGTGTCCCGCTTTCGGTAGCTCGTAAATCCAGTTTTAAAGGGTTAATCTTAGAGTTTAAAATTAATTTATGAAATATATTATTTTTACTTAAGAAATAAGACAGTAATCTTAAAAGAGACAATACACTGCAAAATCTTCATAACTAAGCTTACAATAAATTATTAAAATCCCGTTAAATGTTTTTGATCGCAAGAAATTCGTTCTATTCTATATATCAAATATAACAAGTGGGGGGGGGGGGAATAAGAGAGAACCGCATAATCCTAGTCAAGAAAAAAAATTCTGAGAAAAACGGAAAGATCGAGCTTTTTTTAAGTATAAATTCTTTGAATCGGATGAATGTAAAAAATAAATCAAGGAGGAAACAAAGAATTTTAACGCGAAATAGTTTATGTTGGATATTTAGTTTGAAATTTTTGCTGCGATGCAAGATATAAATGTATGTGTGAAGAATAACGTAAAATTGCTCTAAAATTTTTAAAGGATATTTCGAAGAAACCTAAAAATAATCTTGAAATGTTCTTAAGTGTTCAGTGGAGTGTAGTCTTACTAGAGCAGTAACATGTATTTTTTAAAATCATAATTAATAAAATATACAGTGTCAAAAAGTATCCGAGAAAGTTGAAAATTTTTTAAAATGATATTGCGTACCTAAAAACTCTTTTTCTTTTCAGAAAATGCATTGAGAAATAATATCTACTTAATGTTGCTTTTAAGATTTGTTAAAATTGAAAAAAATTTCCACTAACTTGAAAATAAAATCCCTCTAGCCGAGAAATGAAAGGCTGAACATAAATAAGTCATTTTCTGATAGAAGTTCTTTAAATTAGTAATTCGGTTTCTAAATAGGAAATTCAAACGTGAATATTTTTTCTGTCTTTAAAAAAATAGGTTTAACTTCGTCATGACGTTGTATTAGAAAGAAAGAAAAAAAACAACTTAAGACTCCATTTTTTTTTACTCAAAAAATACGAATCTCTAAGAAATGACTAAGAAATGTTCTCAAGAGAGAAAATTCCCTAGAGGGATTATATAAAGGGAAATATCATTTGCTGAGAGGAAATTAGATTTGTATCGAGGAAGAAAAGAGCTATTTCTCCAATAGATGGCGTTGTAAGCCGACAGATTTTGGTTAATAAATTAGCGAATAGATTCTTCTCCGTTATGTCCCTAAACTCCAGTGTTAACTAAACTGTGAAACAATTGTATGAGAACTGCATTTGTTATCACTGAGTTGGGAATTTGTCGATGTTCAACAATTCCAATGAGTGAAAGGCGAAAACAAAGAACATCGTTCTTTCACGGTGAATTAGAAACTAAGTATTTACCTTCCCCAGCATGCGACAAAGCATTGTTGTTTAAATAGTGTGTAAGGCCGGTGGATGCTTTTATGATTCTCTATATTTTAAATGATGCAATAAAAACGAAACATTTTCATTTCGGTCTCCAAAAATAGAACAATTCTTTAAGATTACACTTTTGGCTTACTTTAAAAGTTATTCTAATTTTCAAGTAATCTCAATTTATTTTTTAGTCATTCGAAGTTATTCATATTAATATGAATTTTATTAAATGCTTTTGAGGAATATAAATAAATTGTTGATTAATTATTTTTAAAAATTATATGCAAATTTTCTTTTTAAAAATGATAACGTTTTGCAAATATCTACATATATCATTCTACACCAATACTTTGAAGAAATCGGTTCACGTTCTTTTCGAAGATATATAGTATGTAACACTTTCTTCCTTAGTAGTTCGACAGCCTAGGTGGGCTTTGGCTTTCTGAAGACGCCTTTTCTCGACCTGCCTCCTTCCTGCTAGTGTTCTTCAATTTTTAGTTTTCAAAACTTGGAAATCTTTTTCTAGGCCATCAATCCATCTTAGATTTGGCCTGCATTTTGACCGTATGCCAATTGGTTGACCATTGAAGACTTTTTTACTGGTGATTCTGATAACGTGGACTGCCCATTTAATTCATTGTATTTTAATGAAGTTAACGATGGCAGATTCTTTATATGAGTGATAGAGCTCTAAATTTGATCTTCTCCGCAATGTGCCATTTTCTTGAATTCCTCCAAAAAATCAATCTTCGAATCTTCCTTTCGTGCACACTTATCAAGTTCTCATCTGTTTAAGACATGGACCAAGTTTCCCATGTATAAGTTAAAACTGATCTTAAAAGACTTTCATACAAAAGAACCTTCGTTTTCTTTTGATTAAATTCGATTTCAAATATTTTAGTATTCCATTAAGTAGTTAAGTCCACCATTTAGTATTCCCATAATAATTCTCTTTTGAATTTCAGTAGTACAATCCACCATTTAGTATTCCCATAATAATTCTCTTTTGAATTTCAGTAGTACAATCGTTCTCCTATTGTTAATTTCAGAAACTAAATAAGTGAAAAAAAAAACTGTCAATACTTCAAAATTATACTCTTCAATTTTAAGATGGGAATTGTTAATACGTGATTTAGTTCAAGGCATGTATTTGGTCTTATTTTCATCAATTCTCAGTCCCATCTTGAGGGCCACTTTCCTAAAGAAAAGAAGGCATGATAACACGTCACACAAAACCTTTTTGCTAATGAAAAAAGACAAATTTTATGGCATCACTCATTAAATGATATGTAACACAGCAATAGTAGTAAATTTAAGTTGTAATAAAGTTAGTTCCTGATGCTTATTCTTAGAGCTTATTCATAATGCTTATTCATCATAATGTATATAACATAAAATACATTATGGATATTTAGTAAAAATATTATGATGATTCTTTTATTTCACTATTGCTCGAGCACATCTGAACGATCATAGAAATTCTAGGTCAGTTTGGGCGCACAAGTAAAGAGAAAAAAACGAGTCATTCAATTTTGTAAAATACCATTAAACGCTATTGAAATAGTAGTCATCGCTCTTTGTAACCAACTCATTTTGGTACATTAATATGCAGTTTCTTTCATATATTATTAATTTTCTGCGATATTTTCCTTAGATGTAAAATGTAAATAGCGCTAGATAATCAATTTTAATTGAATAAAGCATTGCAAAAACTAATTAAGGGTCGAAAAAAATGCACAGTAATTTAATTTTTCAATTATTACACTAAATTCTACGAATTATTATTATTTTTAATTTTCTGAAAGAAAGAAGATTAAAACGAATAAAATCATTTACAATAAAGCATACATTTTACATATAGTAACCCAATTACTTTTTAATTGTACAAAAAATGTTTATTTACTTTTAAACACACACTCTTGTACCTTATCAATGTTCAAGTGCAGTTTTAATTTCTTTTGCATACAATAAGAGTTCTCACATCAATTGTAAAACGTTTACATTTTTCTGTGTACATTTACATATGTTCTTAGAGAATATATTAGTGAACTGATAAGTAAAAGTAAAATTGAAAACAGTTTTTGAAAAATCTATTTTTAAAGTTTTAAGCTGGAAATTTTAATTGAAAGTATTTTTGGTTTTGGTTATGCTTTGAAAGGTATTTAATTCAATCATCACATCAATAATAACGAGAGAAAAAAACCATTTAAAAATATTTACTACAATAATTACAAGTTCATTATGAATTTTTAATTTAAAATGTGCGTGGATGTAAAGTTAAGTTCAGAACTTTTTCAATGCAAGTTAAATTCTCAGTATTCGTATAGATTCAGAACTTTTTTACTACTACAAGTCTGATTTTGACGATTTGTCTGCTGCATTATTAAATTTGAGTTACTCTTTTTAATTGAGGGTACAAGATAGTTTTAAATTACTTTCAAGAGAGGACGCTACTATAGTATGAAATCGTGTCACGGACTCTAATAAAACCACCAACTTGTGTTATCATTAGTGTTTAGTTTTCAATAGTTTTATTTTGCTTAAGTCCAAACAACATATTTTTTGAAGTCCACATATGTTCATTTTTGTGCCAATGAAACTTAGTTTGCTGGAAGCTTTACTTTTATATTTTTACTTGAAGAAGAGAAGCATCTGAAAGTTGTAACGAACTCTAGACACATTCTAAAACTCTTGATGGCAACGAGGCTGATCCGAGGGACTGCGCCTGTGTGAGTGCCATACGAAAGAGGATTCGGTGACTGTCTCTCGAAGAGAGAGGTTGGTGAGCTCCGCCAGCGATCTAAGTGTGAAGAGTTTGGAATTATTCGTTTAAATTGCTTAGAAGTGATGTATTTGACGCAGATAATGAGGAATGTGAAGAATGAAACAGATACGTTTGAAGATACAGAATTATACATATTATTAAATGAAAACTTGGGTCAACCATAAAATTAATTCTCAAAATCTTTGCAAGTGACTCAACAAGCAATTTATACGGAAATTGAGCGCCATACGAGTTAAAGCGAAATAAAGAAAAGGCGAGTTCTCACTTAAGAAAAAAATATTCCAAAGACAAAATCGGAAGAGTTATGATGGTAGGTGGATTCATCACGACAATCCAAAGCGTAAGAAATTATAGGGTAAATCCGTTCGTGCACCAACAGCAGTGGCAAAGCTATAGATATTCATTGATCAAATCTCATAGTCTATATTTGGTGCGAATCAGTTGGATGTAATATATCATGAAATACTAAAACCCCGAATGAAGCCATCACGGGAAATTTCTATTGGATACGATGGATTCATCTGAGGAAACGTTAAAGTAGAATTGGTCGGAAATGAGCAGATACATGACATTTTGTAGCTTGAAAATATTTGAACGCATTCTACTTTGCCAATCAAAAACTAACAGGAAGCAGTCAAATGGGATACCCTAACAGCCTCCGTATTTTCCAGACATTGCTCCTTCAGACTACTACCTGTTTCGATGAATAACTCATGGCCTTTTGAGCCGGATTTCCGTTCTTACGAAGAGTGGAGGGAAAATGAGTTGATTTTTGGATTGCCACTAAAGACAAGTCGTTCTTTCAACTCGGAGTTCATATGCTGCCAGAAATGTAGGAAAAGTAGTGGTTTGCGGTTGGGAACACCGTGAGTTACTAATTTGTTAACAGTTTTGCACAAAAAGTAAATTTTCACACAAAAAGAATTGCCTTTTAAAATTTGCTTGTTCATCCAATATCTTAATTTTAGTTAAAACACTTGAAATTGTAGGAAAAATCAAATATTTAAAGTAAAGCATATCAAATATATAAAAATTTAATTAAAGGGAAAATAAGGAAATGCATAATGTTGATCGATATTCTTTACATTGTGGAAAAAATGTGAAATGTGAACAAATTTATATATAAGACAGAGAATTAAATTTTTAACAGATGAACACAAAATTTTATAACAAAGAAAAAAGTATTGATTTATTGAAATATTTTTCAAATATTTGAAAAAAAGGACCTATCTCGAATTTAAGTGTACATATATTCAAATATTTAAATTGCTACATGCTTTATTTGTTTTCCTTCGCGGTTTTCCCCCCTGCATTTAAATGAGGAAAAAATTAGCGAAAAAGAATTCTTTTTCTATTTGTCATCATAACAATTCGGGTAGTTAAATTTTGGTATAACATTTATTCTTTGATAAATAGTATCGTTTTATTGAACTTAAACTCTAAAAAAGCCAATGAAAAGTAAAAAAAAAAAAAAAAAAAAAAAATCTGTTAAAAAAACCTAAGTTATCTTTCAAATATTGAGATGCTTTTCATCTGTTTAATTGCTTAGGATATTTCACATATGATAAGCATATTTGATTAATAAAATTTGTTTAATTATTTTAAAATGATATTCATTTTCCTATCACACGTAATAAAGTAAATGAAAAGAATTAATTGACGACACACACACAAAGACAATAAGCTCATGTACTGCTCTCTGTTCAGCATAACTATATTTTTCGTATTTCTAACGGGATGCGAATTGGGGATTTATCATTGCAGACCTAGTATATTCCCTGGAAGCTGGTATCTCTATTTAATGCGGCACCAATCGCCGTTTCGTCCTAAAGGGAGAGGAGCTCTGATGATGCGAACCTGACTAGGATTAAATTTTCCGAGAGCACCCAAGCCAAACAGATACTCTAGAGATCTTTTACATGCCGTATAATTATAAGACTTGGCCTCTGTCGATTTTCTGCATAATGAAAATCCACCGACTTGGGCCGGGGTCGAACCCGCAACCTTAGGTACAGAAACCCAGGCTTACAAACCAACCACGCCACCCAGCCGGCATAACTGTATTTGTAACATAATTTTCTGCATGGAAAAGGGAGTTATATCGTTCAAAACGTTGCCAATTTCAATATTATTTCCATTTAAAATCTATTGCCAGGTTATCTTACAATTTCAATTCTTTTCATTTTAATCACGTTTATTCATCTCTCTCTTGTAGAGAAGACCCACAGTACAAAAATTAGCATTTTTCTAGACAATCAATTTACTTATCCACATACCCATTTAATCAACAGGGAATGTGTATGAACAAGGATTTGATAAGGAAAATTAATAACAAATATTTCTGCCACTTTCCTTAAAATTAACATATAATTAGGACAATAAAAACATTTCTAATATAATTAAAAAGACAACTCTGATGTTTTTATATCGCACTAAAGATATCGTCTGCACATAATATTAAGAAACTTTCACTCACACTTCAAAAATGTTTATGAACAGAGACTAGAAGACTCAATTTATCTATTGTTTTGGCATAAGACTTTCCTTTCCCATATTGTTCCGGAATAAAAAACAAAACTTGTAAGCGAAGCTGAAACTTGTAGATTTATGATAGTAATCAACAGCTTTAGATCGTTTATGGCTTGTTCCCTTTTATCAAGGCAAGCCTAAAACTATCGGAGTAGCTAATCACTTTGATACAATAGCATTAGTCAAAGGTTTAATTACTTATCCGAAGTGTTTTGAATGGTATATTAATCTACATACAAAATGGCAGGTTTGTATGCACTTTATATATATGTAAAATTGCTTCTATTTATAATAAGTTGAAAATATGTCTAGACAAATTATAGACAGACTATATATATATATATATATATATGTAATGACTTCTTCTAATTCTCCTTAACTGTACCCCGTCAAATTAGTTTCTAGTTCTTTCGCCTCTGACTGTTATAATCTTAATCTAATTGTACGACCGCGTAATCTTAATCTTAATCTAATTGCTCCCGCTCATTTGCAGCCAATCACGACTCCTGTTATAAAAGAGTCGTACGACCTTCACCGCCACTATAAAAGCTCTGAACACACGGTTACGCGCGCTTTTTCGCTTCTGTATTTTGTCTGCGTAAACATGTAGCCAGCTGCAGTGGTTTTTGTGATGTGTTGTCCTTGTCTTGCTTTTATGTGTTCAAGAATAAACAAGTTTCTTCAATCACCGTACTGCCTTATCAATCTCATATAAAGAATCCATTCCAACAACATCGTCGTATTACAAAGAAATCATGTCAACGGCCATCGTATAAAGAATACCTTTCAACGGTCACGTCTATTACACACACACACACACACACACACACACACACACACACACACACACACACACACACACACACACACACACACACACCACACACACACACACACATATATATATATATATATATATATATATATAGGGAGAGAGTTAACTAATAGTAGGAATTTAAAAAAATAGCATGATTGTTTCAACAGAGGAAAGGAATCTAATTTGGTGACGAAAACCGGTAATTAATGAATTAATATTTGAAAAAAAAAACTGTATTAAGATCAAGTGTCATCCACTACAAATTAAAAAAAAATATTTGAATTTGATTGGATGAATAGAAAGTACTTTATTAGCAATTAAAAATTTGAACAAATATATAAATAAATATGTTTTTTAGAGAGTAGAAATTCAACAATCATCTTGGAAATCTCTGCTAATTACATTATACGAACATATTAAAAGTATGAATATCTGAGTAAAATTTTTTTATTAGTGTAATTAAAAGTAAGAAGTCTTTTGTTTTTAAAAGAACTCTTACTGTCTTATTTCATATTCAAATTGTGTATTTTAGAGAGAGAGTGTGTGATTTTTCTTTAGAAACAAACATCATAAATACTATCATCAGGAATTATTTAATTATACGCAATTTATTCATTTATGATTAATGTATTCTCATAATCTTATATTTACTAAGAAATCGGGTAAATAATAAAAACGTTGAGAACAGTTTACAGATTTTGTTGATAGATCAGATATTTTGGAAGGTATTTAGATCTAACTGAAAACATTTGAAATTGAACACAATGAATTGTAAAATATTTAACAAGAAAGTTTAGAAAAATTCTAGAGATTTTCTTTTATTTTCAGTGAAAATAAACAACGTTGCTTAATGGACGCAAATCAATAGATTATGTCAAAGTAAAAAAGAAAAGTCAACTTTGAAATAGTCTTCAGTTATTTGAATGTCATATTTTCAGTAAATTTCAGTAACAAAACTACAGCTATCGACAATTTTCTGTAGAAGTTTGTATATCGGGTGAGCGGAAGTTCGTTCAAACTATAAAAATTCATAAAAAAGGGAAGTAATGATGATAAAGATGTGTAATTTGCAAGAAGAAAATTGGAGTTAGTAACGGGTCTATCCGCGAGTCTCTTACAAATCCTCTCTTGGAAAAAGGTTTCCTTTAAATGTTGTTCTATTGAAAACTTTCTCCCCAAGAAGAAGACATGGTTTATGTAAATGAAGTATCATATTTAAGCATTAACTTTTAGGTACGCGGAGTTTGGTTGAGTATTAAAAGTCAGTAGTCGTCGAGAGTTGCTAGACGATTTATTGTTGAACAATTATAGATTGTTAATTGATGATTTAGTCAATAAGTTGGATTAGATTAATAGAGACTAGAGGTCGAATAGCTTAGAGCGGAATTACGGTAATTTAGACCACAGATCACCAAAACGTTCTAAGGGTAAGTTAATTGAATTATAATTTAATATTAAGTATCTTTCCTACCTTGCTTTTGATCCTATACTTAATAAAAGGTGCATTTGCTACTCTTTTATTAAGTAATTTCCTACCCTGGGTTGTTAAAATAAAAATAAGGAATAATAAAATAGAATTGTTCTGATTATGGCTTCTGTCTATTCTAACCATCAAACAGTGCTGTCACGTTCATCACAAGTTTTTGTAGTGGCAAAAACATTTTTAGTTAAAAAAAAATCACCAATTAATAGAAGGAGGTAGATGGCACTGACAATCCAAATAAAAGGTACAGGACAACAGCACGCTCCATTCCTTTATTCTTGCAATAACAGTTGTTCAACATGACCTCCAGAGCATTGTCGACTCAACTAAAACGACTCACGACACTCGTTGCAGCTGGCTGCAAAATATCGGAATGGATTGCAAGCATTTCACAAAAGACAATCTTTAAGTTCGGTCAATGTTGACAGGGATAAAGGGTATACAAGTGATCTCAAATTCCACCCCAACCAGAAGTCAACCGGAGTAAAATTGGCAGAACGTGGTGGCCATGCAATCTTGCAACCTTGACCAATCACTCAATCCACACTAAAGGAAGTCAACACGAATTGTTTTGCTGGATTGGCATAGTATGTAGGTGCGCCATTCTGCATGCGGCTTATTACAAATAATACACCTCTTTCATTTATTGCGTTCATGACTAAAAATATTTCTCTGCTAAAAAAATCTGACTTCCATGTGTGAATCCTTTCTTTATCATTATTTCCCTTTTTTTATGAATTTTTAAATTTTAAACGAACTTTTGGCTCACCCGGTATATGTGTATGAACTACTACACAATTATGTAGGGGGATCAAACATTAACAGGACCGTTCTGACGCTTAGATTCTACGGCAAGTCAACCTTTGAACTCCCTGTATCCAGCCAACACAAAAGTGACCGACGTAGTTCCCGCACCAATCTCTGGCTTCAAAGTCTATCGCACGAGAGGTGACAAGGACCAATGGCCGAATAGTAATCCCAGCTATGTCCAGACAGAAAGGTTACTGCGTCACGAGTCGTTTTTAAGGCATGACATATTCCACCTTTAAAGAGACGAGAAGGGGAAACTCCACGACGCTCCAACACACTCCCTCAGACTCATTATCAGATTCGCTTGAACTCTCTCAAACTTACTATCTGACTTTTCAAAGCCCCCCTCCCCCCTTCATAATGAGCATCGTGCGTCCTAACACAGCGTTCACATCAGTAATCCGGCCTTACCATCAATGGCCTAGCTAGTCCCGAGTGGGTCCCCGTATCAAGAATCCTTGGAGGCTCTTTTGGTGAACTCTGAACATTTTATGATTTATTTTTGCACATTTTGGGGCCCCTGAAGTGGTGTTCCTCATCAGTCTAATCACAAAGAATTCGTCAATAATACACTAGGTACTCATATTTACTTTACACACTTTACTTTTTTTAAAAACCACATTTAAATACTACGCTATAAAAGGTTTTATAGTTGAAAAATTAATTAATGTCAAATAATTTATTTTAAAGCTACATTTATATGGGTTTTCTCCTAACCCCAAACTATCTATTATTTATTCCAAATGCATCAGTTAAAACGAGGGGAACGGCGAAAGAAAGGTATCGAAATTGAACATAGTAAACGATAAGGAAAAAAGACAGGTTAAAATGAAAATGCCCGCTGTATCCTAGCTAGCTGATTTTTATCTTTCTAAATTTATGTCAGGCACCTTAATGCAGTTGCTTCGTTTAATGGTGATTACAGTTTGCTCGCTGATTTAAAATTCTTTTCTATTGCCAGACTTTTAATAAGAAAATGGTGATTTGATAGAAATTAAGAAGGAATTAACTGCTGTGGGTAGAAACAGAATCTGTATTATTTTTAAGTTATAAATAGCGATTCGGGTCTTAACTGTAGCTTTTTTAGTTAAAAGAATGGGTTTCGCAACTTATGCGAACCGTGTTAAAATTTCAATTATTTTAGTAATTAAGATAAGAATTTTCTTTTTAGTTTATCACGTAAGATGATTTTGAAGATATAAAAGGAGAAATATTTTTATCTAGTTGTTTTGTTACTTTGTTGTTACATTGTGTTTAATGTACAAAAATAACTATTTGTAAAAATGAAGTGGTTATTTATTAGTCTTATAAAATCGAAAACAACTTTTAGGATACAAACCCTATATAATATATTTGGAATTTCATGCAATTAAATATTCATTTTTAAGGTTTTTTTTTTAAAAAAAAATATGGTATGTAATTATGCTTGTACAAGGTTATTCTTGAATTATAGACGTTATTTTCCTTTGTAAAAGAAATCTATTTGTAGACGTTAGACGTCCGTTTATAGACGTTACTTTTCCTTTGAGAAAAAAAAGTTATAAGTACTAAAAAAAGTAAGTTATAAGTAAAGTTATTAGTATAAAAAAAAAGTTTTTTTTTTTTAAATTGGAAATGACGCTTACAGAAATTTTTTTATTCAGATCTTGAATTAATGATTTTAAATACAAGATTTTAAATTCATTAGTAATTTATGAGTCTACACTGTGGAGTGCAAAAGCTACGTAAAAAATACATTATCGCAATTTTTTTTTAAATTAAGGAACCAGTGTTAAGGAAAATTGGTAAATACAAAATGAAAAGATATTTTCCTCGATTAACAATCTAATTTGATCTTTCTCTTTTATTTTATATAAAATAAGTAAATTTGCAAGACAGGTTTTTCAAAAACTACTCTGTGCGGCTTTAGTTTTGTTCGTATTTCTGAAATGAATGAATATTACAATGAATTTTCTGAAATGAATGAATGTTACAAATGAATTTTCTGAAATGAATGAATATTACAATGGATTTTCTGAAATGAAATGAATGCTACAATGAATGTTGAAACTTTTCTAAGTAAAGGCACAAGGTATGGTCTGCGGGATAGTTACGATTGAGAGCAGCTGAGAGATTGGAGACAGGTCAGTCCCAAACGGATATACTAAGATGGCTCATTGTGTCCCAAAATGTGTTTTCAGATTATGGAATCAATTCCAGTCGACCAGTATAGTATCTAGAAGACCAGCTACAGAACGCCCAAGGTCTGCCATAAGCCAGGATGATTTCTATTTGGTTTTAGCTGCAAGAAGAAATAGGGAAATGCCAGATACTCAACTTGAAAATCTGTCCGCTTCTTTTGGTACCTCAGATACGAGGAGTACTGTTTACCGAAAGCATAGTGAAACTTAACTTTATGCCAGGAGACAAATAATTTTCATCCCTCTTAGTGCAGTTCATATAAGAGCCCACCTGACATAATACATTTCCCATTATGTTTGGACATGGGGGCAGTGAATTAGCCTTATCTTCACGAGAATCTGAACATTGATTCGTGTCGTGTTCACATATGAATAAATCTAGAGAAACATTATACCACGCATCCCTCCAGCATAGTGGAAGGAGTGATGTTATGGTCTAGATGGGCGGGATGATAGACGGGCGTACAGATCTGCACGTCTTTTAGCGTGGTATCTTGATTGCCCTGAAGTATAGGGATAAGTAATATGTCGTAAAACACATAATCAATGAGCGTTCGAACAATGATTTTAAGAATAGTATATATGTAATGTACACACACACACACACACACACACACACACACACACACACACACACACACACACACACACACACACACACACACACACACCACACGCACGCACACACGCGCACGCAACGCACACGCACACACACACACACATATTAAATGCAATCATCAATATAAGAGAGAGAGAGGAGAGCAGTTCTTAATAATGAAAACTTAACAATTTATTTTATCCAGCGTTATTAGGCATGGCACCTTCAAGCTGGGAGAGCTACATTCAGAGTACAGAGTGTTTTTAAACAAAAACAAAAGTATCTACTTACATCAGCGTTCAGCCCCCAGGCGGTTATAAAGAGAATTCGTTAGGGAATTCTTAACAAGGGGGTCACTATTCTTTCTCAACCAATCGCCACAACTCGTCCTCTGAATGTGGCAGTGGCAGCACAACACGAGAAAAGTTCAATCACGTCCTAAATGTGCTAGATAGGTGAAAGATCAAGTGGCGCATGGATATATTTTAAAACTTGTTGGCTGATGCATATCACATTTATTTGAGCATTATCCTCCTGGTAAACGGCATACGGTACTTTCTGAAAGAAGGACAGTGCTACGAAGCTACCAATCGTAACACGTCATTCTCATCTAATTGGTCTGCTATATTGTCATTAATACGGGCATGCAATATGCAGTTATTGTTGGTCATGATGTCTCCAAACTCCCCATAGTGCTAAGCGTCCCGAAGTGTCTTGTTAACTGACACTGTGAACACAAATTGATGTTGGCCCATTGGTAAACAGCGATCCTGATACATACAGAAGCATCGAATATGTTTTGCACTTGGAGGATGTGGACTACAAGGAATTCAACACTGATGGATTCCTTTGCTCACGCGAGTGGACTTCCAATTAGCTGCAGTGACTCCCATTGAAAACGGATAATTTTCTTCCAACTATTTTCTCTACAACCGATGCATCCATTAATGCGTGTAGGTAGCTGTCGCTACATTGCAAGGGACGGATTAACATGTTGTTGTAAGTGTGATCTTGAATATCTTGTAAATTTGTCTGTCAGCTGGAATTGCTTATGTTGACGGAGTTTTAGTATCGCTGCTGATTTCTGGTCGTAATCAGATCAAATAATGGATTTTGGTCTAATACAAAGAGGCACGGCTATTGCAGAACCTTTTACTTTCTCTACATCTTATTCACTAAATGTGGGACAGCTATTCATTCAATGTCATTCGCAGAACTCTATGGAGTGTATCAGTGTTGTAATTTGTATTTTTTTCTGGCTATTTCTTAATGTTGCATTTTTTTACGAGCTGATTATCTGTGAAACTCCTTATTTTCGAAATGTATAATATTTTTATGTACTGTTAAGTGATGTATTATTATTTCTTATTTATTTATATTTTTGACTATGTTTGCGTCTTGCATTCTTTTCATTATACTAAACGAATTTTTAATAATTCAAATTTATTTATATTAAAATTGCTCTGACCTAATTAAAAGCGACGTTTTTAGATCAGTGCTATTGAAGCGATGAAATTTATTTAGAAGTCGTCTGTGTCATGAAGTTTTCCTTTTAAATTATAGAAAATTAAGATAAATTTTAGACTAGAGAATAATTTATTTCGAGAAAAAATTGAATTCAGTCATAGATTAAGAAGTTTTATTTTTACTTGTATTTTTTTTTAACTAAAAGTACTTGTAAGGCTGTAATATGGGTGAAAAATAGAGTGGTCCAAATTATTTTGTTTATTCAACTGCGAATAATTAGATGCTAATGTGTTTTGCTAACTTTTGAGATTAATAAAGAATATCATAAATAGTACCGTTCTAATGATCAATTAATTCTTTTTCAGGAAAGACATCCTCTATGGTGAAAAAACAGATCTAACGTTTGGATTTCAGTATTTATCGAGGTGGTTGATGTCGTTGCGATTCAATTATATGTTTATTAACTTCTGTTTTATTTTTTAAACTTCTCTTTTTGGAATAAGATAAGCAATAAAAATTATCTTATGAATTCTAATGTTATTTCCGACGTAACGATTTCATTTGCCTTTACGAAAGTACTTTATTTGATTTTATGTTCTTTTTTTAAAGCCAGTAAGGTCTGTTAATTATTAAATCTTTTTTTTTCCTCTATGAGGAACAAGTATTCAAATGTCTTTTTGAAAATTAATGAGCAAAAATACGCAGTTGAATTTTAGAAATTTCATAAGAATATTCATAAGTCAAAGAAGGTTTAATTTTAAGGATTTATAAATCATTTTTATTTACCTTAATTATTTTATTTAATATTTTAATTTTAATAAATTGTTCTTCCTCAATTAAAAAAAACATAACAGCAGTAAAGAACTAATTTAATTTTACTTACAGGCAAGTTTTATTACATTATTTATAAAAATTGAATTTATTAAGAATTAAAGAATTCACCAGATAATCACATAACTACAATAAAATTATATTTCTAAATACAAATATGTATTATTGAGATATTTTATCTTTTAATTCATATGACAATTTTGTACATCCGAAAACTGCATGAAATCAAGTAAACATGTCAGAACCCCCCTTCCCCTTTCTGATTATAACCATATAATTAAGTTAATAAAAAAATGAAAATGGAAAGAAAAAGATAAGGAATAAAATTTAAAATAATAAAAATAATGTAGAAATAAAATTTATGTAAAAGAACTGGAAACAAAAATAATAAACATATCCGATTTTTGAAAGTAAAATCTAATAATATTTTCTTTCTGTTTGGTATTTTCCTCTGATATAAATGAAACAAAAAACAGGATAAAAAGTTGCTTAAAGTCTAAGAATATCTTTAAAAAATTACTATATTTAAAGTAACATTTATCTCAAGTAAATCAAGAAGAATATAGTTAAAGAAACTCAAAACCTTTTGAAAATAGAACATTCATTTTTATTACAACTGAGTGATTTGCTTTCAATTCTTAAATACGCTTATTATTGAAATTTTATTCATAAAATATTTTACTTACTTAAATTGATATCTTCTTTCAGGCTTCAAAATATATTCAAACCTTGAAAGAAATCCAAATATGGGCAGTCTTAAAAGATTTATATTTTTGTAAGTGATAGCAATTCACAAGGTTTTATCGAGAGAAAATATAATTTAAAACTATACAAGTAGAAATATAAATAAAAATTTAAATAAATGGGAAATATAATTAAAAAAGAAAAAAAATTTAAAATTCAGATATTGAATAGGTTTTGATACTAAAAATACTTGCTGGACTTGCTTTCTACTCTGAGAAAGAGTTCCACAGAAGGAAATTTTTATACCTTGTTGCTCAAACTTTCTCTTCATTTTCTTACTTTATACTATGCAATAATTGAAAGACATTACTGTTATTTTTTCAAAAAATATCACTAAGAAATATGAAGCTTTCGTATGCGTCTTCTAAAGTTTCTTTTAAAATTTGATGCTGTATGTTATCTATTTTTTCATAAATTGTTTATTGATTGCAAATACTTTTTGAAAATATACAACTTAGTTTCTGTATACACATATTACTATATTATTATTACATATTACCTTAATCAATGATTATTGTTCCATGTTGCTATTATTTGTTTAATAATATCTATGCATATTTTTTGTAGGATGTTAGCATTTTTCATAAATAATTAACATTTTTAATAAATCCTCATTGCAGTTTAATTTCTTTAATTATTTGAAAAATGATTTTGTGTATTCATATTGCCTTAGCTTACAGAGATTTGAGAAATAAGTTTCTCTTCCGAAATCTTTTCTAAAACATATTAATAATAAAAAAGCATGGTACAGAGCGATGGTAAACTAGCACTCAACCGCCATGAACTTGTGCCGGCCGAATAATAAATTAAAAGCTATGTGATAGCACTCTCTCTTCGGCAACTCATTTCAAATTTTTGCCTGCTTGTAGCTATTAATTTAATGAGTTTAGGATATGGAATTGTAAATAAAGCTCTGAATGGAAATATTTTTGTTAATTATTCTGACATATATGAAGGAGTTTAAAACTAATTAATTTATTTCTACATAAAAAAAACCAGGATATCTCCATATACGTATCTCTCTGAAAAGCAAATTTCAAAAACAATTTTGTTGCTTCTTCTGTAATCATAATCTTAATTTAATTTCCATTAATTCTGTAAAATATAATAAAACATGTTAGTTACATGTTATATCAGTAAAAATTTTAATATTTTTGTCAAAATTTGTGAAAAGTGAATTACAATATTGGGATTTGATCTATGAAGCAAATATTTACTAACGCCTAGCATTATTCTGAATTTTAAAGGTTAGTTCTAAATATTATTTATCCTGTAATGTACGAAATATTTTAATTAATGTAATTTCCAAGAAACATATTTTAAATTAAGTGCTTTATAAATATTATGTAGGATAATTAAAGTTTGTAACGAAAGGTTTTAATTGCGTATGAAATTTTGAAAGTTTTTATTTGAGATATTATTGAGTTCCTGCTTGGAATTATTTTTAGTCCTTATCTCTTCATATTTGTAAATTTTATCCAATTATGGTAAAAAAATTGTTAACTACCCCTTTTCCTTTTCAAGACATATGTTTGAATTTATGCGTTGGAATTAGTTGTAAGATAAGTTAAAATAGTTATTGCTTGTTGGAATGACTCTGAGAACGGCGGTCATGTTAAAAATGTGATTGTATTCTTTCTTGGAGAAGTGAATGTACTGAAAATAACGTTTCATTGTTGATTTCAATACAATACATCCCATAGCATTTCATTTTTAATTTCAATACAATACATCAAATAACATTTTAATGTTATAATTTCAATACAATAAATGCATCAAATAAAATTTTATTGTTATATAAGTTCAATAGAATACAACAAATAACATTTTATTGATTCTCCCTCGCGCTCTCTCTCTTTGTAACATATTTTATATAGTATAGCGTCATAAGTTTTCCCTATTGTATATAATTTCAATAAAACTTCAAGAAAATAGTAAAAATAATATGACACACTTTTAGAGGGATTTAAATATTTAAAACTTCTTATTGCGTAAGATCCGTTAACAAGCTGAGTTAATATTGAATGCCTTGCTTCAATTCATTGCAAGTAGCATCGATACTGGGTGATCATAACATACTTTTAAATTTAACTAAAAAAATTGTATAGTACCAGAAAAATTCTCCTTGAAATAAACGTAATAATCATGAATAAATATTTAAAATTTGATGGTTATATGAAAATACTATACTTTGAAAAGAACAACAGGTTAAAAGGATAACAATTTTGATTGACAGTGTTTGAATGTATTTTCTCTTCATACTTTGAACCTTTTGCAAAAGTTAATTTCGTTTTGAACTATACTATAAGATTCGATGTTTTTCAGAGTATATGTGATGTCGAGTATCCCATTTTTATAATTAAGAGTTTTACTTTACAATTTTTAAAATTATTTACTTTTTTTAGATGGTTTTGTATAGAATTCTAAATGATTACAAACTTTATAGAAAAGGTAGTTAATTCCTTTGTCAGAGTAATGAAAATGTTAATTTTTACCTCTATTTAACAATAGCAATAATTTACTTGATAAAACATTTATTTTTGTACTGAAACATCCTTCGAATACTATCTATTTCACTTTTAGAATTGTCCAACATCACAACATTTATCAAGAAGTTTTATTTTGAGTACTGTGTACTATGCAAATACATTCTTTATAACTAATTATTCATT
>BMAO01035811.1:0-17869 GCA_019973975.1 Trichonephila clavata | reverse complement strand
GTTTTATAATCTATTTACTCTAACTTTCTTTTTAAATAAAGATCTACAGATAACTTAAAATATCCGTGAAAAATTGCTTTTAATACATTTTAAAATAAAACCCCGTGAGAGGAAATTAGTCTGCCATTATGATGAAGAACCGGATGTAAGGTACTTATCATTGCTATTTAAAAGGCATTTTTTTTTTCTGGTGCCCGTTCCTTTGTGGTATTCTGCAACTCAGAGTACTTTCTCACTCTAATTTGCCTAGAAATTAAAGTTAAATATCGTTGATTCATCGAACTCTATATGTTTTTAAAAATTTAAGAAGTACAAAGATATTTAAAAAGTTTTATTTTATTACAAAAAAGCATTCAAAATACAACAGATTTGATTATGTTTAATAATTATCATATTGAGTATCAAAACATTTTATAGTAACTTAGTTTAGGGCCGTGGTTGCCAAGTTGTCATTAGTGAGTGAATATTAACGTCACCCTATTCAGCTGCACGTGGGCTTTTGGTGATGGACGTCGTCATTTTGAACCATCGTCAAGGGACTAGGACGACACATGAGCTCTGGCAATCCCTCTTCTAACTTTCAAACCACATCAATGGGAGGACGTTTTGTGACGGCTCTATCCACGATTTTCCTCTAACTGTCCTCTTGGGAGGGAGGGGGGATTTAGAATCCTTAAAAGTTATTTTATTAGAAAGCTTCCTCCGAAGAAGAGAACGTGAATATTCAAATTATGACTACTATATATTGTCTAGGCTTTCAGGTTAGAAGAAAATTTAGGATACAGTGATTAATCAAATTGAATATGAGGCGCGGATATTTAGGTATTGATAATTGCATTGCGTAAGGTGACGATCTGTCACTTAAGATTGAATCTAGATAACATAGCTAAAAAGCCAGAGCTGTTGAATTAAGCAAATGTATTAAGTCTTTTCATATCTCGCATACCTCGTCAATTGTCCTCGTATTAATTGGGTGCATCTCTTAACTTTGGTTGATCAAACTTGTGTTGTGGTTTGTGCTGTAAATAAATTGATATAGAACATGGCTAGTCTTCCTTCCCTTTCTTCCGCACCTTTCAGGCGCGTTTTAAAGCGCATCAGCCCCTCTATACGGTGGGTCTTGAGCGGCACTAGGCTCAAACTCAGGACATACCTGCTACGAGTCCGTGACCTTGATCTCTAGTCTACCACGACCACACCAAGTTGTCAGGATCGCGAACTTATGACCAACTTTATCGAACCATTGGTTCGAGTCCAGGTACTACTAAAAACTCCACCATGTAGGGAGGCTAATACACTAGGAATGTGAAGACTAAAAGTCCTCACAATGGCGTGGAAGTTTGGAAATGGAGAACCAGAGCACAGAAGTTATCCTCCTTATTTTACCGAGGCTCAAAATTATGAGGCCCATCACCAACTGCACTACTGTAGCTTCAAAAATGGAACGTAAGCAAACAATCAGTCAATGATGATGATGCCACCTCCTTCTTCAAATATCCACATTTTATGTGTAATTACTTTTGTTATGTTTCGTTCGGAGAATTCACTATTAAATCCAACCTTACATTTTATAAGCAGTTTAATTGAATTTCCTCTTGGTGGTATTTGGAAAAAAGGAGCATCGAATGCATGACCCTGTTACAAAATTCAGACATTGCATAGCTTTTAGATTGTCCACTGGCTCATAAAGTTATTTTATGGAATTTTAAGATGTCTGTGATAAAAGGAACGACCCTGACTGTTAACTTGCCCAATGACAGATCGTAAAATGATTCGAGGAAATATATTAAAAAATGTAGCATATTTTTCGCATATTTTAATGTGTTCCTCAATTTTTTCAAAACATTAATTTCACGTCTACACATCTTTTAAACCTTTAAGGAATGCTGAGTAAGAAAATTTAGTGGATAAAATAAAAATCTCCTTTTTTTTCGGTTTATGAAGAAAGATAAAAGGGTAAAATAAACTTGTCAAAATGTCGCAATAAATATAACAAGTAATATAAAAAAAATTAAATCAATTCCTACTTAGGTCAACAAAGAAAATTTTTGTTCTAGTTACTTTTTATTAAATAATTACAATTAATATAAATATGCATCAACATTTGACAGAATCACAACATTAAACAGCAAAACATCTTTTAAATTAACATTAAAAAATTTTAAACCACATTAAATTTTTAATTACATTTTTTAATAAAAGTTGAATATAATAGGTAATAATTTATCTTAAAACCAGTGTGAAAGGAATGCTGACGTCTAACTAGCATATAATTATTCAGATTAAGTTAAATGTTCATCACTAATTTCCCAAAAGCTGTTTTATCCAAACGTGCTGCCCTCTATAGGAATAAAATGAATAGAAATATACCTTTTAAACTATAATTAATTAATATTTGAAAAAACTATATTAACATCAAGTGTCATCCAATACAAGTTTTAAAAAAATATATTTCAATTTAAGTGGATGAATAAAAAGTATTTTATTAATGATTGAAAATTTGAACAAGATATATATATATATCTATATATATAAAGGAGAAAAGCGACTCACACTGACTGACTGACTGACTGACTAATCACGAAATCTCTGGAACTATTAAACCTACAGACTTGAAATTTGGTAGACATGTTCCTCTGATAGAGTAGACATCAGCTAAGAAAGGATTTTCCGAAATTCGAAACGCAAGGGGCGTTACGGGGGGTTAAGGGCTTTAATAATAATTGTTTCCATGTTTAAACTACTTGATGTACAATCTTGAAATTGGGTAAGCGGATTCCTTTCAGAGAGTAGAGATCCTCTACAAAATGAGTTTGCTGAAAATCGACCCCCAAGGGGCGTTGCAGGGGCTTCGGGGTGTTATAGATAATTATTTCCATTTTTAAACTATTTGACGCACTGTCTTTAAATTTGATATATAGATTCCTTTCGTAGAATAATGATCAGTTACAAAACGGGTTTTGTGAAAACAGACTTCTAAGTGGCGTTGCGGGGGATTAAGGGGCGTAATAGATAAATATATCCGTTTTTAAACTACTTCACCTACCTGCTTGAAAATTGGTAAGTTACTTTCCTGGAGTAAATATCCGCTACAAAATGGGTTTTGGGAAAATTGACCCCCAAGGGGTGTTGCGGGGCGGGGGGTTTAAGGGGCGTTATAAATTCCTATTTTTAAGTTATTAGACGTACAGTCTTGAAACTTAGTAAGCAGATTCCTCTCATAGGGTAGAGATACGCTAAAAATGGGTTTCGGGAAAATTGCCCCCAAGTGGCGTTGAGGGGACTTAAGGGGCGTTATAGATAATTATTTCCATTTTTAAACTATTAGACGCACAGTCTTTATATTTGATAAAGAGATTTCTTTCATAGAGTAGAGATCAGCTATAAGAAGGTTTTGTGAAAAGAGAACTCTAAGTGGCGTTGCAGGGGAATAAGTGGCGTAAGAGATAAATATTTTCGTTTTTAAACTATTTGACCTACCTGCTTGAAAATTGGTAGGAATGTTTCTTTCATGGAGTAAATATCCGCTACAAAACGGGTTTGGAGAAAATTGACCCCAAAGGGGTGTTGCTGGGGGTTAAGGGCAAATATAAATAATTATTTCTTTTTTTAAACTATTAGACTCATAGTCTTGAAATTTGGTTAGCAGATTCCTCTCATAGGATAGAAATACACTGCAAAATGTGTTTTGTGAAAATCGACACCTAAGTGGTGTTGCGGGTGTTCAAGGGGCGTTATTGATAATTTTTTTTGCATTTTTAATTAATTGGACGCACAGTCTTCAAATTTTGCTAAGCAGATTCCTTTCATAGAGTGCAATTCCCCTACAAAATGGGTTTTGTGAAAACAGACCCAGAAGTGGCGTTGCGGGGGCTCAAGTGGCGTTATAGACAATTATCCCCATTTTTAAACTGCTAGACGTACAGTCTTGAAATTTGATAAGCAGATTCCTTTTGTAAAGTAGAGAACCGCTACAAAATGGGTTTCGCGAATATCAACTACCAAGTTTAATTTCGGGAGATTAAGAGGCGTAATCGATAAATATTTCCATTTTTAAACTACTTGATCATCCTGCTTGAAAATTGGTAGGCATGTTCCTTTCATGAAATAGAGTTCCTCTAACAAAGAGTAAAATGAAAATTGCCCCCCAAAGATGTTTGCGTGGGGTCAAGAGGGGTTACAGAAAAAAATTCCTGTTTTTAATTGTTAGACCCATATACTTGAAATTTGTTAAGCATGTTTCTTTTGTTGAATAGGGATCCACTAAGAATAAATTTTAAGCAAATCAAGAGTTCTGGGGGGTTGCAGGGGGTTACTGGGACGTATTGACAAAAAAAAATTACTTTTTTCGAGCTACAAGGACTATAATAATGAAATTTGGTTTGCATTTTTCTTTTGTTGAATTGAAATCCGCTAAGAGCAGTAATTTTGGAAAACGGCTCTCAACGGGATTACGTGGATATTTATAGTAAAACTTTTGCTTTTTTCTGTTAGATTTAGACTTGAAATTTGGCTTGCATGTTCAATTTACGGAGTAGAGATCCTCCGAAAATTGGTTTTGCGGGAATCCACTTGGTTTTTGAGTTACGAAAGAGCAAACATCATTCTATGCTTCAATTTTAGAGATTTTTAGAAATTACAAATTAGATGAGTTCTGCTCTTTTTTTTTATCAACAGGTGACAGTTACAGGCATAAGTATATTTTTCAATTCAATCGAATTCTTAATGCCAGGACTTAGATATCAATAATTTATACATATATATAAGTAGTAAAAATTTATAAAACATCATGAAATACCCAGCGAAGCGGGCGCGTAACAGCTAGTATATATATATATATATATTGTATGTATCGGGAGATCATGAACTAATAGTAGGAATTGAAAAAGAACTTGAAGAAACTCTTAAATTATTTCAAAGTAGCAACGTTCCGTCTAACATCTCTTTTGCGATCATAACAATTGAAAGGTTTTGCAAGTGAAATAGGTAATAGCATCTTTCGTATGAGATTTTATGCCACCAATTTGGAAAGAATAAGTCCATGGTAATATTTCTTATTATATACCTCTCTCTCTCTCAAAAAAGAAAACTATTTTAAGATCTCAATTCTAGCTAATGGAGCACAGTTTCTGAATTTTTCACGATAAGTAAAAATTTATTTTGTCATTACGCAGACATACAGTGCCAATTTAAGCTCGCTTCGGTCCCTGGACACAGAAGATCTACAGGCCCCCTTGGTAATGGAGGATCGAAATTTATAACCAGGTTAATTTATAACCAGCTGGTTAAGTCCAGCTTATCCGGGCCCCTTGGCGCCCAGTGGTTAAACCGACACTGCAGTTGTAACCTAACCATATTTTAAAAATTGGAAGAAAATATCTGATATTTGAAGAAAATTAGAAAACTATTAATAAAAACATTCTTCTGCTTGTTAAATAATTTCGTCAGTGTTTTACAAAAAATTGAATTGAACAATTTTATTAAAATCAAAACTTAACTATTTATGATTTACGTGATTTAACTATATTTATGAAATAAAATAATTCATGTAACTGGAAAAGATTTGCTTTTTTATTCGCTTTTACAATATGATTTGAAATATCTCTATTTCTCTCTATCAAAAAAAATGTTACAAAAAATAATTCTAGTAACTATCAAACTTTTACAGAAATTTTTAACAATTTTATTTTTTGTAATTAAAAAAATTGTATGTAATTTTTTATCACTAAAGAATATCCAACGAGTTGAACACTCGATCATGGAGTGCAATTTTATTTATTGACAACAAATAGTATCAATCCTGAGCAGAATTCTTGTTTTAATTAAGATTTTCTATGAAAAACCTGGTAACTACCAAACAGTAAAAACTTAAAAAATGATCTTTTCCTAAATACTCATAAATTAAATTGTTTTTAAGCAAATTCTAGAACAGTAATCATAGGAATAAAAATCTTTCTCTGCTATTTTAAATTTATAAATTTTATTGTGTAGAATTTTGCTAGCGTTTTATATATAAATTTCGCCTTGTTTTAAATATCTTCGTATTGTAATAAATATAACCTAACATGATAAAAAAAAGAAAAATTCGATAATGTTTTAAATACCGTAACGTATGCTTGGCAGAAAATATACGAAAGATTTCAAGGGGTTTTCCCCCCAAGAAACGAAAAATATAGCTTCAAGAAAAGAAAAATAATTTTCTGTATAACTCCAGAAAAATATTAAGGAGATATAAATGAAATAATAGAATAAAGATACATATATATATAGGGTTTGCAACTCCGAGTGGTGGCCGCTTCCAACGAATTTTTCATGGCCGCGGTAGCCAAGTGGTCTAGGCATCGGATCATGGTTAGCGTGTCATGAGTTCGATCTCAGTACCACTAAAGAGCTGCCGTGTACGATGCATGTTAAATCTGTCGAGAGCTCAAACGCCCTCTCGTTGGTGGGGTGTGATAGTTAGGAGAGGGGGTGCCAGCTCAGGTGTCATCCTTGTCATTTGATCATGGTTCAAAATTACGAGGTCCGTTGCCAAAAGCCCTCGAGTAGCTACTACGACATTAATATTCACTCACTCATTCATACCAAAGAGTATTCGTTTGATTCTATACGTATATTATCAACATAAAAATTGCGGAATCAGTTTAGATTCGTAAAGTAATAGTAAAATACGTTTACTTTGTCCGAAGCATTGATAATAAGCGTACACTCAATAAATTGCCGTATTTATTAGAATCTAAGCCGCACATTTTTTTCCAGTGTTATTGCTACTGAAAATCGGATGCGACTTGAAATCGAAGGAAAAATTCGTTGGGTGAGTGAATATTAACGTCGCATTGTTCAGTTATATATACACGAGGGCTTTTGGCGACGGTCCGTGTAATTTTGAACCATGGTCAAGTGAAGCTGACGACACCTGAACTGGCACCCCCTCTCCTAACTACCACACCACACCAACGGGAGGACGTTTGAGCTCTCGAAAGATTTTACGTGCATTACTCCCCTACACGGCGGGTCTTCAGTGGTACTGGGATCGAACACCTGACGCGCTAGCCCTGATCCAATGCCCCCACTTGGCTACCACGGCCCAGGTATACCGAGAATGCAATCTCTAGTTCAAACCCTATTGATACTGAAGATCCGGGTAGGGTGGGCTGATGCACACTAAATCAGTCATAGCTCAAAATCCTCCCGTGGGCGTAGTGTGGTGCTTTGGAGAGAGAGTTCCAGCTCAGGTGACGTCCTCATCACTTGAACATAGTTCCAATTTACGAGACCCGCCGCTATTAACCCTCGTGTTGCTTTATAGTGTGACGTTAATATACACTCACTCCATACTATCTTGAAACAATGCATTATTTTTTTTAAAAAAAGTTCTTTGTCTATTCTAAAGTGAAATGTTCCTCAGAGCAGCAGTTCTTAAACTGTGGTCCGAAGGCCCTCGGGGGTCCCCAGTGTCTATCTAGGAGTCCACGAAGATCTCTTATTTAATGTTATGATTTCCCTCTTTTACAGATTCTGAAAGGTCTCGTGGAAAAATTGAATGATGTGTCATCCTACACTAGATCACTAAATTGCCCTAATGAAAAAACTCTACTAGAACATGTATTTCGGTCAAAAATATTAATTCAGGGAGGGGTGTTCAAACTCTTGGGGGGTCCACGATGTCAGGCTTATGCATAAAGGGGTGCCGCGATGATCGAAAGGTTAAGAACCGCTGCCTTACAGTAAAATGAAAATCCTTTTTCTTTTCTATCCAATCAATATTTTAAATTAAGGGGATTAACCCATGTGATGGGTACAAAAAATTTTAAAATTTTTTTTCTTAAATTGCTTTTTTAACATGTCTAGAATACGGTAGTAAAGTGATTTTTTTTTAAAATTCGAAGTCGTTATAAAGAAGCAAGTGTTAGACTGACTGACTGAATATTAACTTCGCACTGTTCAGCTACACGAGGGCTTTTGGCAACGGACCTCGTAATTTTGAACCATGGTCAAGTGACGAGGATGACACTTGAGCTGGCACCCTCTCCTAACTACCACACCAACGGGAGGACGTTTGAGCTCTCGACAGATTTAACGTACATCGCTCCCCTACACGGCTGGTCTTACATGGCGCAGGGCTCGAACTCCTGACATGCCTGCCACGATCCGATATCTTGGTCACAGCAAGTGCTAGAAGAGAAGCTGTTCGGAGCGCTGAGTTGGCAATCGAAGGCTGGGGCCTATTGTGTACAGTCGGCTTGATACCATTGACCCTTCTAGGCGAATATACGTTCATACAAGTACAAACAAGTTTGTAGAGGTTTAAAGGGAATATAGTTAATGAATATTTCATCGAACTAGTTTTAGTCTTCGCCACCAGGCACCGCCGATTGAGGGTAAGTTAAGATTTTCATTGTTTTAATCGCGGACCTGAAACATTAAACGCGTTTTTCTCAAAACTGTATTTTTCAAACCTTCCTCCATCGTATCTCAAGAACAGTTTGACAGAATGACTTCAAATTTATGAGGTATACTCGGAACATACATACGCATCAAATGGATTACTATAAATCAAAAATTCAAAATATTTATATTTTTCATAACAAAAACCTAAAAAAAAAACATGAAATTTGAAATTTTTTCTTCCGAGGTCTACCAAAAATCCAATTTTTGATATTTTCAATTGAATATAGTCCATTCTGGGCATTTAAGCTTATAGATTAAAACGCCGTTAGTTTTGTTTTATTTCAGATTAACCAATCAGCCGAAATCGTGGAGGAAGTGGGCGTCCATTTTTTCGAGGCGGGTGTGATAAGAGCGCAAAAACTCATGTTCTATTGGATATTTTTCGCTAAACATTTATATACATGCTCTTAAAATACATATAAATAAATGATAA
Source organism: Trichonephila clavata (assembly GCA_019973975.1). Classification (NCBI taxonomy): domain Eukaryota; kingdom Metazoa; phylum Arthropoda; class Arachnida; order Araneae; family Nephilidae; genus Trichonephila; species Trichonephila clavata. The sequence continues at coordinate 8,985 of BMAO01035811.1, read as the reverse complement.
AAAAAAAACTTAAAGCTCTGTCTTCTTACTGGTCGTCAAAAAAATTCTCTAAAAATCCTTAAGAAACAGGCCGTCAAAAGTTAAATTAAAAAGACTGTATAATGTTTAATTCCAAATTATTTTTGCCAAAGGAATAATCATTCGGAAAGTGTACAAAACGTTTGATCAAAATTCTCGTTTATTTTTATTAGACGTACCCTCATAGTGCCGATGAAATGACTCAACATTTGTGATAGTAATGGTTTTATGCCCCCTTTAAGGCAGTCTGGCATCTCTATAATGTCCTCGAGGAAAGTAAATGGTCCTTAAACTACTTGTACTTCAATTTTCCTTTGTGTTTCAATCCCACTTGTCTTGACCTGTCCTGTCTTCCAAATACAGTCCTTTTCCCAATTAGTCTATAAGCTCTCGGGAGTTTACAATTGAATTTTTCTCGTAACTTTCTTCATCTTGAGGAAACTTTATCTTCTTGTTTTACGTGGAAGACATTGATGTTTTACATTATTAAATGTTTTTCCCCTAATGGAAAAATCTAGGCCTGATGCTGGAAGAATAACTTTGTCTTTTCAAGATTTCGAATAATCTTGTGACTTTTATGATATGTGAACACAGCTTCAACTTTTGGTTTGTTAAAAGAATAATTATTTGTATTACGAAAATTGGGGATCGTGGTTCTTTTTACAAGATATATCAAAGAATCAATTATTTTTCCCGTCACTCAAATGTATTTTCTTTTTTTATTGATGGCGCTTATTTTAATGCAACTTTCGACACAACTGTTATAATATCATAAAAGTTGCAGTTTACCCAATTTTACAGAATAACAAGTAATTTAAAAAAAAAAAAACATTTTTTTTAAAGTCAATTCCTACTTAGGTTATCAAGGAAAAATTTTATTTTAGTTATTTAAATTTAATAAATGAATTAGTATTTGAAAAAACTGTATTAACATCAAGTGTCATCCACTACAAGTTTAAAAAAATATATTTGAAGCCAAGGAAAAATTCGTTAGAAAAACTTATTTGTGCCATCTGTTGGTGCTAATAACACTCAGAAATAACGCAGATTAAATTTAAAATTAAAAAATAAAAATTAAATAATGAATTAGTATTTTTAAAAATGTTTTTACACCAAGTGTCATCCACTAAAAGTTTAAAAAATGTATTTGAACTTCAGTGGATGAATAAAAAGTAATTTATTAACGATTGAAAATTTTAACACACACACACGATATATATATAATATATTTATCGTGTTAAAATTTAACTCTCTCTTTATACCCTTATATATGTATATGTATATGTATTAATTTTACATTCTGACTTCATAAACGAACTCAGCACAATTTAATGCATATCATTTATATATGTTCCATTATAATAGATTTAGCTGATTTTTTAAAGTTTTTGTAGTGTCCGACTATAAAAAAACCAGATATCAATCATTGGCAGGGCCAAGTAATTTTAGCGCGTTTTCACATGTATTTTACAATAATGCAACTAATGAACTTTTTACTAACAAAAAGTAGTGTACTATACTTTTATTTAAAAAAAAATTTTTTTTAATTTTAATTTTTTTTAATTTGAAATTATTAAATTTAGATATGATTTGGCTCATCTAGGGCACAAATGCGACCCAATGCCGAAAATCCGAAGTCAATCGGTTAATTATTGGCTGAGAAAAAGGTACGACAAAATATGGAACGAAGACGAAGACGAAATTTGCGTCCTGATAGCGCTTTTTTTTACACTACGTGAAAAACGCGCTAAAAATTATAAAAATAAAAGCTTTACACTCGTTATACCATTCCCATGCACAGTATTATGAGGAGCTCGTCTAAGAATATTAGAAAAAAAAATTATTCAAAAATAGTAGATAGAAATAGTAGATATAGTAGAAATAGTAGAATATAAAAATAGAATTAGTAGGAATTTAAAAATGATTAAATATTTTTTTAAAATTTTTAAGTGATTTTTTGTAAGAGATGGGGGATTTTTTTAACTGTATATATTTTACCTGTTTTCAAATTGGGTACATGTAAACACCTTCATATAAATATAAAAGTAAATACAAATTATTTACAGGGTACCTATCCCGTTTCATTCAATTATTTAAAAATTTGCTTCGTTGTATTTTTCTTTCTGAATAAAAATAGCTGAATGTGTTCCTTTTTACTATAAGTAAAGAACAGGTTACTTAAAAAAGTACTTATCGGGTAATTTTGAACTAAATCTTATCTTTGATTGCTGCATAACATTATTTTGAATGAGAAAAATCTACATAGATGGAAAATTTTGGAAGTTTTTCATTATATTTTTCATTCTGAAATTATTTAAAAGCTATGAACTGATAAGGGCTTCTTAACAATAACTTTGATTGGTTTTGCTGGAGTTTTTTCTTGGGTTTTATCTTGCATTATTCGTACTGGAATATCTTTTCTTTAAAGATTGTTCCGTAAAGCTAAATCTTTTTTATGCTCAAAATTTCTGGTGTTTTCCGAATTAATTTTAGAAATACGTAGCCCGAAACATGATATAGCTGTAACACATTTTTGTTAAGTTCATATGGCATAAAAAGGTTTTGAATAGAAGCAATATTTTTCGCTATTGTTTACCTCAATTTTTGCAAAAGGAAAACGTGCATTAGTTTAGGTCATGTTTATATATACTTTTATGTGTACATTTTTATATATTATTATATATATATATTATAATATATTTTATATATTTTTTTCTTATGATAGATATTTTATATATACTTTTTTACAATCACACAATCTTTTTCAATTCATTAAAAATTATTCATTATTCAATTCATACTTTTTTTTACCAAGCTCCAATTCCTTCTAGGGCTTATTTGGAGAATATATAGATTTGTTTTTTCAAAATTTATAATGAATACTTAGCTGGTGCATTTTTGCAAACTATAACGTACATTTTGATACTAAACTTTTTGAAACTTCATGCAGCCTTTCAACATTAAAAGGTGTTTTAATCTTTGTTTGGGATCATTAGAGCCTGGTTCATATAGAATGGGAACTTAATCAGTGGGTAAATAGAAGAGTTTTAATTTTACGTACAGTTGAAATTCATTTTTGTACTGTTAAAATTAACTACCTTATATAATATTTTTCCAAGGTATTGTAAACAATAGCAACGTAATCTCTACATAATTTTTATCCCCTAGAAAGCACCCTCTGTTTTTTAAATTGACTCTTCAAATTCTTCTAAAATGTCCTTGATATGAACGATATTAGGCCAGCTTAGGTGTCTTTTTTTATTCAGAATAAAACCGACACCAAAACCCCTCCCCTTGTTTTCAATACTCTATTAATATGTCAGTCTATACACAATAGTACAAAAATGACTAACTTTGAGTCCAGTTTATTTAATTTGATTCAGTTCTAAATTTTATTGTTAGAATATTACAATAAGAATATTCGACAAATACCTAGTTTCTTCAGCTCAAGTTTTTTAGCAAAAAAAAACCCTTCAAACTACGATTTTTTTATAATATAATATTGATCTTTCAATAAGAAGTTATTTATATGGTAGAACGGAGATCCTTAGTATATTGCATACTTATTCCATTTAAGAATCACTTGTTTAGCAGAAAAACTTGTTTCGTTATACATTTACAGTAGAACGTCGTTTATCAGAACGTTTATTATCCGGAGCGTCAAATATCCGGACCAAGGTCCGGATACGTTTTCGAACAGTGCAATGCACAACAGTTGTTTCGTGTGAGGCCAAAAGTGACAGGGAAAACTGAAGGTGATATTTGGGGAATTTGAGTTGTGTGATTTGGTAAATATCTACGCGGAATATTAGGTCAGTTTGTTTCCAAGTGAGGGGTGTGTACGTGCTCTTTTGTTGAGTTGTGAACTGCTATCATTTCAAAATTCAAAACGGAAGCGCAACGTCTTGAACATTGAGCAAAAACTTGAAATATTGAACCGTCCATCAAATGTTTACGCGTTTTCAGCGTTACAGACAGCTATACAGTGATACGAACAACAATCAGAGTGCTTTCCTACTCAACTACTGCTGCTCAAGAGAATCGGAGACCTTGCATTGAAAAAATGAACGTGTACAATGGTACAGCGAAAAATGAGTGATTATTTTCCACAATCAAGGTAAAATTGCGACATTTTGCATCTATTTTGCTTTTTCTTCAAGCACGTTTCCCGCAAGTGATGATTTTTTCAATATTTGTATAGTGTCTAGTATCATATACTACATGGATAGCATTCGGTTTTCGGTTAACCAAACAATCGCGTATCCGAACGGTGTCCGGTCCCAATTGATTCGGATAAACGACGTTCTACTGTATTGTACTGATTAGCACTTGACGTAGTGTGAAAGCCTTATGTATGGAATGCCAACTCAGAAAGCTATTTTCATCGTTATGTTATCATTCGAAATTGCAAGGGGAAAAAAATACTAACATTTAGTTTGCAACGTTATTGCTACAGTGTTTTTAAAAAAAAGGGAATTTTTTAGCAACACTTATATATATATACTAGCTGTTACCCGCCCGCTTCGCTGGGTATTTCATGATGTTTTATAAATTTTTACTGCTTATATATATGTATAAATTATTGATATCTAAGTCCTAGCATTAAGAATTCGATTGAATTGAAAAATATACTTATACCTGTAACTGTCACCTGTTGATAAAAAAAAAAAAGGGGCAGAACTCATATAATTTGTATTTTCTAAAAATCTCTAAAATTGAAGCATAGAATGATGTTTGCTCTTTCGTAACTCAAAAACCAAGTGGATTCCCGCAAAACCAATTTTCGGTGGATCTCTACTCCGTAAATTGAACATGCAAGCCAAATTTCAAAAGTCTAAATCTAACAGAAAAAAGCAAAAGTTTTACTATAAATATCCCCGTAATCCCGTTGAGAGCCGTTTTCCAAAATTACCGCTCTTAGCGGATTTCAATTCAACAAAAAGAAAAATGCAAACCAAATTTCATTATTATCGTCCTTGTAACTCGAAAAAAGTAATTTTTTTGTCAATACAACCCAGTAACCCCCTGCAACCCCCCAGAACTTGATTTGCTTAAAATTTATTCTTAGTGGATCCCTATTCAACAAAAGAAACATGCTTAACAAATTTCAAGTATATTGGTCTAACAATTAAAAACAGGAATTTTTTCTGTAACTCCTCTTGACCCCTCGCAAACATCTTTAGGGGTCAATTTTCATTTTACTCTTTGTTAGAGGAACTCTATTTCATGAAAGGAACATGCCTACCAATTTTCAAGCAGGATGATCAAGTAGTTTAAAAATGGAAATATTTATCGATTATGCCTCTTAATCTCCCGAAATTAAACTTAGTAGTTGATATTCGCGAAACCCATTTTGTAGCGGTTCTCTACTTTACGAAAGGAATCTGCTTATCAAATTTCAAGACTGTACGTCTAACAGTTTAAAAATGGGGATAATTGTCTATAACGCCACTTGAGCCCCCGCAACGCCACTTCTGAGTCTGTTTTCACAAAACCCATTTTGTAGGGGAATTGCACTCTATGAAAGGAATCTGCTTAGCAAAATTTGAAGACTTTGCGTCCAATTAATTAAAAATGCAAAAAAATTATCAATAACGCCCCTTGAACCCCCGCAACACCACTAGGGGTCGATTTTCACAAAATACATTTAACAGTGTATTTCTATCCTATGAGAGGAATCTGCTAACCAAATTTCAAGACTGCGAGTCTAATAGTTTAAAAAAAGAAATAATTATTTATATCTGCCCTTAACCCCCCGCAACACCCCTTGGGGGTCAATTTTCTCCAAACCCGTTTTGTAGCGGATATTTACTCCATGAAAGAAACATTCCTACCAATTTTCAAGCAGGTAGGTCAAATAGTTTAAAAACGAAAATATTTATCTCTTACGCCACTTATTCCCCTGCAACGCCACTTAGAGGTCTGTTTTCACAAAACCTTCTTATAGCTGATCTCTACTCTATAAAAGAAATCTCTTTATCAAATATAAAGACTGTGCGTCTAATAGTTTAAAAATGGAAATAATTATCTATAACGCCCCTTAAGTCCCCTCAACGCCACTTGGGGGCAATTTTCACGAAACCCATTTTTAGCGTATCTCTACCCTATGAGAGGAATCTGCTTACTAAGTTTCAAGACTGTACGTCTAATTAATTTATAACGCCCCTTAAAACCCCCGCCCCCGCAACACCCCTTGGGGGTCAATTTTCCCAAAACCCATTTTGTAGCGGATATTTTACTCCAGGAAAGAAACTTACCTACCAATTTTCAAGCAGGTAGGTGAAGTAGTTTAAAATCGGATATATTTATCTATTACGCCCCTTAATTCCCCCGCAACGCCCACTTAGAAGTCTGTTTTTCACAAAACCCGTTTTTTTAACTGATCATTATTCTACGAAAGGAATCTATATATCAAATTTAAAGACAGTGCGTCAAATAGTTTAAAAATGGAAATAATTATCTATAACGCTCCCTAAGCCCCTGCAACGCCACTTGGGGGTCGATTTTCAGCAAACTCATTTTGTAGCGGATCTCTACTCTCTGAAAGGAATCCGCTTACCCAATTTCAAGATTGTACATCAAGTAGTTTAAACATGGAAACAATTATTATTAAAGCCCTTAACCCCCCGTAACGCCCCTTGCGTTTCGAATTTCGGAAAATTCTTTCTTAGCTGACGTCTACTCTATCAAAGGAACATGTCTACCAAATTTCAAGTCTGTAGAGTGAATAGTTCCAGAGATTTCGTCATTAGTCAGTCAGTCAGTCAGTGAGTGAGTCGCTTTTCTCCTTTATATATATAGAAGATATATAAACTAAATAGATTGAATAATGGCAGTGTAACATTACAATGCACTCCTACGGCTCCTTACGTGGACAGAAGAAAATAAGCACGCAATAATAATTATAGACATTTCCACTAATAAACAATTACCTTTTCTCTATGCATGATTCGAGTTCTATGAATAGATTATTTATATTCAAAGGGACTATTTAACTCTTCAACAATACAGCAAGTCTATTTTTTTCTGATTTTTTAAAAGTGATATTTAAGTTAGTAAAAGAAAATACTGATTCTTAAAATAAGGCAAACATATTTAATTTATATTGTAACAATAATTCCTAAAAATTAGTCTTTAATTTTTATTATTAAACTATTCCCTATTTAATTTAAAATGTATCTTCTAAACTGTAAAAATTGAAATAATTAGTGTTACTTCAAATTTAAATAAAACTTACTCAATGCACTTCTTGATAAGGAAATAATGAACTTTTTAAATGTTGTAAAACAAAAGAGTTCTGAGAAAATACCATGGATTCGGATTAAATCATCGAATTCAAGTGAATTTAATTATTTTGTACTTAATTATAATAACTACAAAATAAAAAAGCGTGTCCAATTTAATTTGAACATTACCTCTATCATATTAATTAAACGATCGATATTTTTCCTTTAAAATATGTTCAAAATTAATCGTTTGTGTTACTTTAAATAATCATTTAAATGGGGAAAGCCACTTAAAATGCTTCGGAAAATATTATACAAGAATAGATGGTTCATTTTCTAACGTTTTCTTTTTACGGTTCCTTTTATCTTATTTATGCGTTCGATTTCCTACTAAAAAGTTCTTTAAAAATTCGCCTGGTTGAGTATCCTTCTAACTAGCGCTTAAAAATATTTTTTTAATTAATCATTAAAATGAGAATAAAGTAACTGTGTAGTTTTAAACCTTTAAATCTAATATATGTTAAGAAAAATATTCTAGAATTTTTTAAAATATTACGAAGACCAAAGGACATTGTTAAGAGCTTATTTATTGAATTCGTTAATAAAAAGTTTAATGAAGGTCAAAGTGCTTTCTTTTGAATAAAGATTTGTAGCTTTTGTTCTTTGGATGAAATTCTAAAATGGATTAGAAATGTTTTTAATTTTTTTTAAATTTTTAATATATATAACTTTGGCTTTTCATTATAAAGTAAAATTAAAAGGAAAATTAAAATTAAAATTCGTGTTATTTAATTTGATATTCATAAATTCAAAGAATATTCACAATGTTAAAAATATTTTTGTGGTCTCTTTAATGAAGTAATAGCAATTCTTTGAGAGAAAATTTTTCGTTGCCTCTTTGTAAATGAACTGCATTTTTTTTTTAATTAAAAGTTTATAAATCCTTTGATTTTGAGAAATGTTCAAAATGTACTTTCAAAATTTTAACTAGCCAAAAAAAATTTAATTTCCTGATTATACACAAGAAAACTGTTTTAAATATTACAAGCATTAAAATATTTTGTGAAAGTAATATAAAGAATATATTTTTAATCTATATTTCACAAAAAATGGAAGCTCAAAACATTTTAAGACAACCGGAATTTTTTCTTCCCTTTTTAATTATCTGGATAGTAAAAAAATGTAACTTCCATTCGCTTTTTAAATAGAAAAATTTAATGCTTCATTTTCCGTTTAAAATAATTTCATTACAAACTTCAATCGTTCGTTATATTGTATCATTTTTAATATTTAAAGTAATATCTTTTTATCCGAGTAAGTTTTTATTCTATTTATTCTTAAGAATTATATTTTGGAATTTGTAACGTCTCTGATTTTTTTTTCCGCAATTTTACTATGCAATTCTACAAAATTACTTGACTGTGGAGAGTCGTGGTCATGGTCATGGTCGCGAACGTGCTAACATCATTATCGATTTGTAGGTTTAAATCCTAGTGTCCATTAAAGAACCATAATGTAGAGCAGTGGTCCCAATCACCGGACCACGGTCTGGTACAGGTCCATGGCTCAAAATGGTACCGAGCCGTCCCAAGGAACATTAAATTATTTCTATTTTATTTACTGTATTGTATTTCTTTCGAGTTTGAACGGCGACTTTCCATGGAAATCCCTTTATATTCTTGTTTAATCCCTTTATATTAATTTTTTAGGGTAACTGTATTGTATTTAGAAGGCATATTTA
>BMAO01035810.1:0-72821 GCA_019973975.1 Trichonephila clavata | reverse complement strand
TGATACGTGATACGATGAAGAATGGTGCTGTCGAACTTTTGTGCTTATGTAGATGAATAATTAGCTCTGCTGGGTGGCTCTGTTTTCTCGAGGAAAAGTTATACGTCCGTCTGATGGATCGTTTTTTGTCGTGGTCTCTGGGATGTGGAATTTTGTTGGGTATCTTCCATCAAACAAATGTGGGATTTGTTTGTTTATTTATCATTCTTTTTATGATAGTTCAGTCCCAAGTGGCTTGTAATTAAAATACCATGGAAGAGAAATATTTGACTTCCATGAGACTGGCTTTGAAATGTTTTGGGTATAAATATTTTTTACAGTATATTAATAATTATATATTGAATATAAGTAATATGTGTAGTTTTCCTAATATATTTGAACTGATTTAATATTACAGACAATTTTTGATCGAAATATCTAAGGAATTATTTAAATAAATAAAAATTGAAGCAATTTTTTTTTAAATTTTAGAATAAACTTATTAAACAACTGAAAAAAAGGTAATATACTCTTCAACTCCTGATTTACTAAGAGTGTTTTTAAATAATTAAAGTGTAAATAAAGCAAAAAAAAATTTTTTTTAAATAAATAAAACAATAGTAGACATTTTTTTATAAATAACGTATTGTAAAATTAATAATGAAAACTTTAAGGAAAATTTGTTAACGGCAAATGCATTACTCGTACATTTTATAAGATTTTTTGTTATTAACTTGAATCTGAGAAACTGGATTATACAGAAAAAAACAATGTTAACTAAGCATTTTATTTTAAGACTAACTGTAGAAAATAGCAGACATGTCCATTGGACCAAGAATTGTATTATTATTGTTATTAATTGTTGTTTATTTTTTATGGCTCAGATAATTCAATAAGTGAAATGATTTTCAGTTCTCCTAAAGCTCTTAAATGTCCTTTAAATGTTTAGTATAAATAATACATTTATTACATATTTTAGTATTCTATTTTATTTAAATTACTTTATTACATTAGCTTTGACCCTCCAGATGCTTAAGCAAATAATATTAAGGTTTAATTAAGAAAAAATAAAGAAAATAATTAATTAATAAAACAAAAATTCAAAAACATTATTTGAACGATAAAGTTTTTTGCCATTATATTATTATGACATCTTTCAAATTATCAACTCACTTTTTTATGATAATTTGTTTTAGTTTGAATTTACGTCACAACTTTGCAGCTTTAAGGGGGCTATTGGCAACGGACTTCGTTGACGACGACACCTGAACTTTCCCAACATATTTCAAGCTGCCATACAGGTCCAATGTGAGGACTGCGCTTCAACTGAGATTTAGCATACATTAGTCATAAAGCGGTGGATCTTCAGTGATATCAGGACCCGACAACTTCAGTCACAAATTCATATTCAAGATTATTCTGCTAGTCGCCCTCTTCATTTCTGAGAGAAGAGCATAAAATATTTTGTATGCAATCTCTTCCTAGTATTCATTCAAATTATAACCATAATGCATTTTTTCACCTTTTTGTTACAACTTTGTATTGAAGAATATTTTTTATGGGGACAAGGTACGACTTATACAAAAATCTTTGATTTAACAGTTTCCACAATTTTTTTGCTTGTAACCAATGTATTTGTACTTCGTAAAAAAGATTTTTTCTCAAAATACTACAAGAGACTAACCGGGGTGTTAACTTTTTCTGGAGGGCTGAAATATAAACAATATTCAAATGCATATAACTCTTTTAAATTAAAATTAAATAAGTGCATATATTGCATTCGTGTTGCTTTTTCTGAAGCTAATCTATTTTCTTGTATTATATCGGAGAGAAAAAAATTAGGAATTTGTTTTAAAAGATATGTTATTTAAAATTAGAAATTTTAAGCAAAATAATACATATTAATAAAATGTATTTTCTTAGGAATTGTTGCTAAAAGGAATACCTTGATGTCCCTCATCGAATCAGATCTTATTTTAATTAATTTTCATATTTCAAGGATTATTGGAAATCAGATTCTTACAAAAATTAAAATGCACATCTATTAATCACAAGCGATATAATTTTTTAAATTTTTATTTTGATGTAATGTAAAAATGTGCCTCAAGGGAAGTAAATAGAAATATAGATATTTTAATAGAAAAAAATAAGTATGTTAATTTTAACACAGATTCTAGCAGCTGGATACAATCTAGTGTCCAAATTGGCATGTTTTCAGTTAAATAAGCATAGATCCATAATGCAGATTATGGCTATTCTCAATCCCGTTTATAACTCTCTGGCGGCCTAGGCACTTCAAATAGTTACGCCCCCTCCCCTATTTTCAGACCATCCCCCTCCTTCAATTCTTACTTTGCCAGTTTTGGAGGGATTTCCCTTTAATATTATCTTACTATTTTCACTTTTTATGTTTTTGATTTTTGGAGATCCTTTCAATTGTCTATTACCTATGGAGCTACAGTGTCCTGGACTGGCAAATGGCAACCGTAAGGAAAGGGTACTGGCATATTTTTGCCACTCTTATCCATTTTTTACCTTATGGCATCATGGACTACTCACCCACCCTTTTGAAATTTAGTACAATAAATTAATAAAATCTTTTGCAATTATAGTTTAGAGTATGATCCGTTTTCAAATGCTAATTATCATCTTTTTCATCGCTTATCGCTTTACTATTTTGTGCTTTTAGATATCCTTAGTTTTTGTTGAATCACTGTCATTGTACTTGCACATTGAAGATTTTCTTTGAGCTTTGATCATTGCACAATTATTACTAACACCAATGTAATCAATTTCCATTGTAATATTATTTTGAGTGCATAGAAACATCAAACTGTAAGCATTTCTTTTCCCATAGTACGTTTCATTTCAATCTTTACAAAGGGCAGGAAATCTTCTCTTATGAATCGCTAGGCGGTGATACTTTCGCTGTAATTTTTTTCTTTTTTTGCTCTCGAAATTGTTGGGCCCTTAGCATGTTTAAGCGGAAAAGGCAGCACTGGCTGTTTTTCAGAAAATCGTGTATTTTTCAGCAAATATTTAATTTTGTTACGTCCAAGAATATTGTTATATACTAAACTGGAAAATAAAACTGAATTTTACAATTTTATACTGGATTTAAAAAGTGAGTGAACGTAAACTTTCTTAGAGAAATACAATCCATTACGCAAATTGAAATCATTCACAGATATCAGAACTAAGAATTACACTGAAATTCTTTTTTAGGAATAAAGTGAAAATGTCGTGATATTTCAAATATTGACCTTGCCTTCTGTCAATGATTTAGAATGATCTGGCTTATAGACTATTGCAAAAATAACATTCGAACCCTGCAGAAATGAAAAATGAATCTAGAAACGAAAGATATAGCAAATAAATAGTACAGCAATCTTTTTTTTTTTGAAGAGTATGAGTATATATAAATTTTTACTTCCTCTCAGTTTTGTTATAAAGATAAATTATCCCTTTTATTGCAGTGACTGTGAAAATAATATACTCTTCCCAAAATATATGAGATGAACATAATTTTTAAATATATTTTCTTTTCTGTAGATGTATTTCAAAAGTGGATTTCAAAATTTGATAAATTACATATATCTTGATATATTAAATACTTTGTTAGTTAAAAACCAAATTATTAGTTACATATTGTCCATTTGATTTCAAAAGTATAAATTGTTCCAAGAAAATTGTCAGATGATTTGTGTAAAGTATAACTAACCTCATTATTATCATTATTGTATATTTCATTAACCAATTCTGGAAAATCATTTATAATACAAATGCGACATTTTGTCTGGGACTTGAAACTATTTGTAGATTTCGGGGCATTTTTGCTCTTTGTAAATTATTATAACTAAGAATTTGCTCCACATGTTATAATTATACGATTGTGACTATACACTAAATTACACAATTATAATATTATTACTTCCGGAACTCCTTTTACTTGAAACATGTTAAGTATGTCATAAAGTTGCTAGTTTAAAAACTAATGTAGTTTTCAGAAACATGTTTTTAGATTGTATAGTTAATGCTAAATAGTTTTGTTGAATAGATAAATTGAAATTAGACTTTTGTTATGAATATAATAGAAGCAAGGGGTATTGTAATTGAATTGTCTTTCAGACTATCCTGGAAAATTTAGTGACATATGCATAAATCTATCTTTAATTAATATATTCAAAGTGAGAATATTATAATATCTGAGAGTAAGGCAGCAAATTATATATTATGCAAATGAATAGGACTTGTGTTAAGTTATAAGTCTTCCTTTGAATTGCAGTTGGACGTAATTTATATTCATTCTTATTATGTTCAACTTTTCTTTTATTATCAGTATGAATAAATTATTTGAATTATTTCTCCTGACCTAATTACTGCTTTGAAACTCTGCATTGGTCCTTATTTAAAGGGGAAATAAAGAATAAATTTACAATTACAGCAATGAAAACTGCTTCTATAATTCTTAACACAAAATGATTTTTTTTGCCAGCATAAAAAAATGTTTGAAGAATCATATTTGAGGACTTTGAGTACATCAGTGCATTTGAAACCTTACAATAACTTTTTTGTTTAAGTTAATGATGTTTCAAATTTTTCCATATTGTTCTCGATTATACATTGTATTTAAATAAAGTTAATATATATGAGTTCTATACGCAGCTTATCAACTATGAAATATTATATAAATTAGCTTAATATGCTTTAGTTAAATATTACCTGCCACTTTTGAGTAACAGTTATCAACTTTATCTGATGTAAATTTTAGCTAGCTAGTTTTAAACCTTGAATTTGTTTCAAGATGTAAATAAAACAACCTTTAGGCCAATTTTTGAGTACATTTTTTTGTCACGAACCTTACTTTAAAAAGTTCGTTTTTACTTACTCTGAAGAAACTAGGGAAGATGTATATTTATATGAATGAATAAATACAAGATAACTATTTAGCCGGAATAGCAGTTAGTGACGTTGCCTGCTGGGCCTAAGGTTAAGGGCTCAAATTCTGAAGAAGGCATGTATGTTTATATATGTATAGCGCACATGCACTGCAAGGGGGCACTCCAAATATTCCTTGAGCCTTAAGTCCTCTTGAGAGTTTGGTGATTGAAGAAAAAGGTGTGATGGGCCCGAACCACCATCCAGGATGCTCTCATCTAAAATTGGAGATGGATAGAGATAAATCATACGTTCATCTGAATAATGTTCAAATCTACAAACAAACAAAAAACACTTAATTCAACTCCTTTCAACGAATTCCATGAGCATTGCTCTGTTGTTACTATCGACCTGGCTGGATATAAGTAACAACAGCAATATAAATGCAATACAAATGTTTAAATTTAAATTATGATTCGAATTTGTATGCTCTCAAAATTGTTTCTATTATTTAATTTTAGTAATATATGTGTTTTTTTTGCATTTTAAGTGCTATAAATATTTAAATATGATAAATTGTCCTTCCAGTATAGTTGTTAGCGACACTGTCTGCTGTGCCGTAGAACCTGGGATATAATCCCTGAGAATGCATTGGATGTTTGTAAATGAATAGTGCCCTTGCGGCATGGGGATGCTCTAAATAGCCGTAGAGCCACAAGTGCTTTAGTGAGGTTGGTGGAAAAGGAAGAGAGGTGGGAGTACCCTAACCACCTCCAGGGTGTTTTTTCTCAAAATTGGTGTAAAGCTGGGCTCAAACTTATTGTCACCTATAGGGTGCTGAAGGCTACTTCTAACGAAAGGCACCCTCAGGGGCTCACCTTCTTTAGGTGAGTACGGGTGTCACAATCCCGAGGTGCCCTAGTGATCTTTTCCTTTTCCCACGGGGTTTACTGTCTTTGGTAAACACGGGCTTCACGAACCCGGGGTACCCTAGTGATCCTTCTCTATTTTCGACCCTCTTTCTTGTCATTCAATTTATTCTTTCTTTCTCTTTGCGTCTAGACCACAGATATTAAAACAAATGTTTGGCGCAGTATAGCCGAAATCGGCTCTTGCGCCAATAAACCCCAAAATCACTCACTCACTCTAACGAAAGGCGTACAATAATCTAGCATTTGCCATGATGGATTTCATGGGCCTCTGACACTTGGCGATCAAGTGGCATTAGTAACAACAACAAATAAGATGTAATCAAAAGCTTAAGAAAATACAATTCATGAAAAAATTTCGTTTTTTACAGAAGAATATTTGAAACAGTTAAATTTAAGTATTTAAATAGCAGTTTGTTTCTTTCAAATTCTTTCAAAAACATTCTTATACAAACTTACATTCTCAAAATATACTTGATTGCTTCAATGCATATTACGCAAATCAAATTCTTTGTGAAAAAAATTTTATACACTTAATATCTAACTAATGCAGGGTTTCTCAAACTGTGGAGAGCGCTCCCTAGGGGGACATGTTAGATCTACATGGGGGATGCGAGCATATTGAAAAGTTGAAAATAAAACATTATTTAAAAAAAACTATTAATGTATTGAAAAGAAGCAAAACAAAAAGACATTCTGATACATTTACGCTTATAATATACTTCTAAATGCACAATGTATTTGGTAATTAATTTAAGAATACTAAGTTAAGAACATATTTAATAATTGCTGGTGACTTCCGTGGGTTTTGTCATATACAACATTTAATACTTATCTTGATAATTTGTACGGTTTATAATTAAAGTTGTGCTGTAGCTTAAACGTCATTGTTCATTATTATTGAATTCAATACATTGTTATTGTATGGAGGGAGAAGGGGATGAAAATTGTAATTGAAAATTGGGTCGTAAACATTGAAAATTTGAAAAGCACTGAACTAATGAGGTGTGGAAAATTGGATTTAAAGAAATACCGATGACTGAGTAATACTCCTTTCAAAGATAATCACAATAAAGAATGTTATCGAAATCGGATAAATAAGTAAAAAAAGTATTAACATTCTTTGCACGATTACTTTTTTCAGTTCGAATTTTTTTTTACGAAATTCTTTCGACACCCTGCAGAATTGATGTTCTAGCACAGCACCAAAAAAGAAATAATGTTAACTTTTCATTCTTAATTAAATTACTGAGGAAAAGATTCCTTCGCATTAGATACTCGAAACTATTTGACTGGATGCATAGACGATTTCCGCATTCAATTCTATGTTTGAGTTACTGTTAAAATATGTTGGCAACCAACAAACTAGATTATTTGTAAACAATATATGAAAAAAATCAACGAATCTTTAGTATGTACATGCAAGTGTTGATATAAACAGCAACTTCTTAAAGATTTTATTTCTTATTCGATTTGTTGCAGAAATTCGATTTCGAACATTTTAGTTCCCAATTTTTATTTAGAAAAAAGAATGAAACAAATATTACGAATCTAATTTCAGAAACTTGCTCAGTTTGAACTTTGGGTTAAAAATAGATATAATAATATGTATTTAGATTAATACGAATTGAATATATTAAGATATAAGAATTATTTGATCACGTAAGAAAATTTCAAAGTGAGATCCAATGTGAATTTTAGAACAAATAATTTAGGTTTCTTACATGATAATATATTAATAAGCAACATGTCATTGACGTTTTATATTTTTTGCATGATATTGTGGTACTTTCCTTATAAAATATACGAGGGAAAGTCAAAGAAAATAAAGGGACATTTGCAAATTATCTTTCCAAGGTTTGGCAACAGTGCTGGTATCTAGTGCTGAATGACTGTTTTCGGGCACACTTCTACAATGCGTCACTTATCTTCCTTCGTAGTCTTTAAAGTATATCAGACCGTTCAGCAAGGGGGCTTCATTGTCGATCTACATCAAGGAGGAAAGGAGGGCAGTGATTCGATTTTTGTTTACGAAAGGTGTGAAACCTGGATAAATTATTCTTTGCTTGCAGGCTCAGTATGATGACAGCTGCTTATCACGAAGTAAGATCTACGAATGTATAGATGGTTTCAAACAGGGAAGAACTTTAAGTGATGACGAAAGATCGGGCAGTTCATTGACGGCAACCGCTAAGGACAACGTGCAAGTCGTTGAGGGTTTCGTGATGGATAAAAGCCCTCGTGTTGCTAATCAGTGCGACGTTAATATTCACTCACTCACTCACTATTCGTGATGGATAGATGGCTAGTATCCAACGCGGGTGTCACACTTACCGGTAACAAAGCTGATCATACACTCCTTTCCTCCTTGGTGCAGATTGACAGTGGAGACCATCTTGAATGGTCTGCTACATTCCACAGACTACGAGGAAAAAAGTGGTACGTTGTACAGAAGCGCTGCCAACCTTTCCTTTTTTCGCGCTGGATACTGATGCTGTTGTTAAACATTGGAAAAAGAAATTGCAAAAGAGTCCCTGTACTTTTTGACTTTTCCTTGTATATTAAAAATTATTATTGTTTTTACATTGCATTTTCATTGAATGAATTCTACTGAAACAATTTCAAAAATCTGACTTTTTTTAGAAACTTTTTTTTCACTTTGCTTTTATAAAGCTTTTCCCCCCAGATATTTGCTGAAATTAATAATGGTTTTATTAGACGCATACATGAGTGCGGAATAAGTTGAAAGAAATTTTTGAAACATATTAAAACTACATACACTAATGTTTCTCAAACTGTGGGGCCCCTTGGGGGCGTGGCAACTCCTCGAGGAGGGGCGCAAGCATATTGACAAAACAGAAACGATAAAAACATTTAAAAAAATTATTAATTTACTGAAAGTTAAGAAACAAAATACATTCTGACATAGTAAAAAATAAAATACACATTTAGAATCATATATTACACTTGTAAACGTATCAGTGCTGCACAATGCATTTTATGATTAATTTAACATTATTAAGTTAGGAACAATTTTAATAATTACCATTGATCCCATGGGCTTGTCATATAAAAAGTTATATACAAAAATTAGCACTAATCTGTATAATTTGTAGGTTTATAATTATAATCCCTCTGTCAATTAATAGTTACGCGATTTTCTACGTAGGCGTGTATGCGATGTATGGGAAGGAAGGGGAGGAGGAATAAAGAAAAAAATCTTTGGAAATAAGTAAATCCTTAGCAAACATATTGTCAAAGTCTTTTTATTGCATTCCAAAGCCTTCGAAATAATTTTAAGGACAGCAGTGCACAGAAAATATCGTACTTTGGAAAGACGTATATATACGTCTGGGGCAATTAACGCTTTGACTGAGTGAGACGATTATATACGCTGGTGGCACTTAAGAGGTTAAGGTCGTATCGTAGTTTTAGATCAAAGTACAATATTATTGAATTCCAATATATTGTTATTGTATGAGGGGGGCGTGATAAAAATTACGATTGAATATTTCCTTTTTTTTTTAAACCGTGCATGTATAACCGGGGCATACAACACAGACAGAAGAAGGATTACAACAAACATCCATGCCTTCTCCGGGATTCGAACCCAGTCAGCTTCACTGACCACGATTGAATATTGGGTCGCAAATATTGAAACTTTGAGAAACACTGACATACACGTTTTCTTTTTACCAATTACACTCCATTTGCGTGAATTATAATAAAAACAAGCTAGACTATTAAGAAAAGATGTTCCCTGCGATGTCAACGAATTTAATTATGAAGCTACTTAATCGTTAAAAAGAAAATTAAAAGAGGCTAAACTCCGAATGAGATTTCATTTCTTATAGAAATCCAGCTATTTATTTTCTTTCGAAATTCTTCCTTTTAAAATGTGTAATTGCTTAAGCTCAAGATTTCATTGCGAAAGTTTCATACCGAACTATATATTTGAATGAAAATGCATGAGGAGAGAGATCGAAAATCTTACTGTAGTGGTATAAAAAGTCTCATTTCGTAATATATATGTAAAAACATTAAGTAGCAATGTTTAAGAAGTAGGTTAAGTTATTGAAAATTTTGCAGAAAATCCATTCCAGTATCGTGTAGACCAGGTTCTTTATCGAAAAAGTAAAAAGTTCTTAAAATAGCCAGAAACAACAACTTCATAAAGAAAATAAATTTTCAAAGTTGTGTACTGATCGGTGTTTCGATAGAAAAAAAAGTGATAAACAATGTCTTTTTTTATCTCTTTTACAGAAAGAAGACACAGAGGCAAAAGTTTTTGGGTTAAAAAATGTTCAGATAAAGGATTTATGGTTTGAAATTGTCCTTGAGCAAAATTTTGGTGTGAAAGAAGTGAAATGTTCGAAAGTGTGAAAATGGAAGTGTGGGACAAGACAAAAGTACACTGTAAATGTTTTGAGATATTTTTAACATCTGAAGAACATTCTTTTCTTTTATATATTTCAAAGAAATAGAATGATATGTTGTAGGTCTTTTTCACACATTCTTTGACTCTGCCTTTGGAAGGAAATACATTGACAAGCAGCAAAAGAATTAAATAAAGAAAAAAACAGATGGATAAATATTAGTTAAATTTTAATTTTTTCTTTGAAAAAAAAAGGATATTGTTAATCATTAAAATTAATACATGAAATATAATAAAACACAATAGTTTATGATTATATAAAGTTTACAGTGTGAATAAACAAATACATTACAGAACATTTGCTTTTATGGTTTCTACCGAATCAAAATATAATTTATACGAACTAAGAAAATCGTTATGTCCTGATAAAAACTATGTCTGTTATAAACTCTGTAATATACCTGTCGGTTCCTGCTTGACTCTGAACCCCCTTGTCTGCCTGTGAACTCCGCTAGGTGTGTGGGAGAAACTGAATCATCATCAGGCATGATTTCAATCTAATTAATTTATTGTCACTAAAATATCAATCAGACACAATAGCAATCTAATTAAGATATGCGATTAAATAGTAGAGCACCAGTGTGAGATTCTATTACACGGGAATACTACTACGGACCCTCAACTGAATCTAAGATGGCTTAAATACGCTCAAAAATAACTACGTCGCACACTAATAAGCTAACTTCTAGTTAATCAAGCTCACGATACCTGTACTGCTTATGCATCGGATCCTACACTGGAATCTTGCAGGTGATCTTTATCGGGATTGATCAATGTTGTTGGATTCACTGGTGTAATCCGTTTTCCTGGACATCTTCACGCCCCCTTAATAATTTCACTATCTTTCAATCTTCATTTAACAAACTAACTCGCAGACTCTATGTTAACTCCTAGTTGTCAAATCTAACGTGCCAACCCACAAACTCACGAAAACAGAATTTATATAATATACTTAATTTACATAACCACGCTTTCTTGGTCGGCGAAAGTTGGTTGAATTAATTTATTTTCTCCCAGAAGAGTCCCCAAGGTGTTAATATAGTCGCGGATAGATCCATCGCAACACTTACTAAAGGTTCTCCGGATCCACAGTCACCCTTCCGGTGCAGTGGTGAACGACACCAACTGCTGTGCCGTAGGACCTGGGTTTGTATCCCGGAGAAGGCATAGATGTTTGCAAATATATAGTGCATTCGCAGCAGGGGGTACTCGAAAGAGCTGTAGAAACGCAAGTCCTCTTATGAAGTTGGTGGAAGGGGAATAGAGATAGAAATCACCTCACCACCCCCAGGATTTCCTCCCTAAATGTTGAAGAGGGGAGAGAAAATTATAGTTAAAAGACTAAGGAAAACTCCCTTTTATAGTTAATCGAACTAAGTTGTAACTTAATCTTTTAGTCACCAAATCGGCAAATAGGATCTGAAATTAGTCACCGGATGTGGGATGGGATTGGTAAATGGGAAATCGTTAATCTTGATGATCCGTATAAGGACAATGGAACAAATTTATCAAATTATTGTAGCATTGTCATTCATCCTGGACACGTGAGCAAAATTTCGAATTAATCTGACCTTTTAAAGTGGGTAAAAATGGAGTTCAAGGATTCCGTTGCATATAAGTGGAGTTTATAAAAGGGTGTTAAAAACGAGCCAAATCGTACTGTCACCTATGTGGTGCTCAAAGCTTCGACTAACGATAAGCGACATTTAGCCTTTTGCCATGATAAATATCATGGGTCTCGATCAGGCCCTTGTTAATCAGGTTGCATCAGTAGCAGCAAAATCAAAAATTCCCAGAAGGTTCTTTGACCTTCTACTGCGTTCAAACGCAACGATCAGTATCTTCAAAAACAGGCATGTAATAATGAAGACTACCCGCTAGCAATCACTCTGTCGTGGATAAACACAGTGACGGTAGTGTTTCTACAGCTGATATAGTACCAACTCAGTTTCAGCAAGCGATCTACTGTAAATAGTCTGCGCTGCCATCTTCTAATGCTCTCTCGAATAATCCGCTTGCGTCATAGGTCATGACGTCCTAACCTTCTCTAGTAATTTTGAGAAGCATCCATATGTTCTTCACTTGCCAAAAATGATCACCAAAATGGTGTCAGCTTGGTTAAATCACTAGTATTTCGCCAAGTTTTCATTGAAATGACGTTATAATATAAGGCACGGCACTGCTTGCAAATAATAAAGAATTTATAATAAAATAAATGCAACATAAAGTAACATTGACTTTTTAAATTGTTTACATTATTTTAAGAAAAATGAAGTTCTAATTTTTAAAAATTCTTAACGCTGCGTTTTCAAAAAGGACAAACATGATTTGCTTCCAACCCAAACTAACCCAATGCAAACAAAAGCAAATAAAAAATATTTGCTTTATATATTATTCAAGCAAATACGAAAATCGACAAATTGCTTAAATCAGAGCAAGAATAAAATGTTTTGTTAAAAAAATAGTTTAGAAAACGCTTAATATATATTTCATCAAATTTCCAATTCTTCGATATTGACCCGGCACATCTCACGCAGGGTGTGTCATACCCACAGTCTAACTTTCTTCAACGCTCCTTCTAAACCTCTTTTGGAAAATTGATAGTTTCTCGTGTAACTGACTTTAAGGTCATATCCTTTGAAGGGCCTTAGCTTGTAGGCGAATTCTAAATATATATTTTTGGATATCGCCTCTTCGGGATATCTACAATTTGGAAATCTGCACTTGAATCACCGTTAGTTACAGTTCTAAATGCATGAGCACACTTTAAATTTTTTGGTATGAGATGGTTTTATTGTACTTATGATGAAGGAATGTGATATTTAAGTAATTTAATAGATACAGTATTTAATAGAAAGAGTAAAACAGAATTTTTGGATGAAGAAAATCTCTTCACACTTATGATAAGGAAGAATCAAATGATGAAGATTATAACAGCAAGTATGATTCCTCCACTGAAATAGATCCAGATTTAGAAAAGGGAGACACAGTTGAAAATAAATGTTTTATATGTAGAGACACAAAAACATTTGGGAAGAACGTAATTTTAAAGGAGACAACTGGTACACATCTTATCCACTTTCAGATGAACTTTAAAAAAAAAACTATTGTTGAACCGTAAAAAAATTAAAAAAAAGAAATTCCAATTTTTTTAAATTTAAGGAATTGAGAAGTTTACTCTTATAAGTATTATATATATATTTTTAAAAAGATACACATTAAAAAAATTAAGATTCAGGGAAAACATCACACTCATTCACGGGGAGATTAAAGGAGTGTATAAACCATGCACATAATGCCCTTATAAAAAGAACCGAAAAAGTAAATTTACGTGTAAAAATGTAATAAAGATATTGTATTTCCTAATTTTCATTCTTTTAAACCTTTTTATACAAATTGTATGGCAAAAACACCTTTGGGTATGACATACCCTGCGCAAAAACTTAAGGTCGTTTTTTCACGCGAGTGATGCCGGGTTAAGAAAGAGGTAAAAATTATATATATATATATATATATATATATATATATATATATATATATATGTGTGTGTGTGTTTGCATCATTCCTCTTTCAGTCATATACCACATCCCCACACACAATGAGTTAGTTATTTTTAATTTGACTACCAAAATATTCACTAGAAATAATTTATTTGGCAAAACAACGTTTACCGGGTCAGATAGTTCATATATATATATATATAGCTTTTGAATAAGGAGTGTGTCATTGTTTTTAAAAATGTTTCTAAAACCTTTTCTCCTTCTTTTTGTCGCAGATTGGAATGGCAGAGGGGGTCTAGTATTCATGATCAAGGAGTCATGGCCGGAGTGTCATAAGTTCGATCCCAAATGTCACTGAAGACCTGACGAGTAGAGAAGGCTGATGGAAGTTAAATCTATCAAAATGCTCAAAGCTCTCCCGTTCATGTTGTGGAGAAGTTCAAAAAATGCGGTTTCAGCTCTGGTGTCGGCCGCGTCATTTATCAGGGGTTCAAAATTATGAAGTACGTCACCAGTATACTATTACTGCTATGTAATGTGGCGTAAATAGCTTATTTATTAGCTTGTGCTTGGCTTCTTCTATTTGACACTGACGACACCGTCAGTGGGGTACTCATAGAGTCTAGTGCATTGGAGCAGGTGGTCGTCATCCATCGTGGCATAGCCGCAGAGCGGGTAGACCTCGTTAGTATTCAGGCTAGGCCAGTGAAGGTATACTCTCAGAAAGTCATGTCCGGTAATTGGGCGGAAGCGGGTAACAAGTCTCAGCTCTCTGCAGGTGTCTCGGGATAGGACCCACAGTGGCCAGGGTTCCCCATGGCTTTTCAAGGCACTTGGTTTTTCTGGTCACGGCATTACGTTTGTCTATATGTTACTGTGCATGCCTTGCAAAAATTTTACATCGCATTGGTGTAAAGAATTCTGCTTGTTGCCCTCTGTGCAACCACGATGAAATGGATGGTGACCACCTCAAAAACTGCCCTATTGTTTTAAAGTTTTTTGTAGACAATTCTAAGGAGGCAAATTTTAATTCTTTTTATTTTTCGTCGTCATTTTATTGGGCTGCTCGTCTACTAATGGCAGATATGCCAGAGACGGGCGTAGGATAAAAAAAACATCTGTCTATGTATGAGAATATAAAGCTCTTTACTGTTCTGAAGGTCAAGGAGACTTGCGGATGAGGCGACTCGGCTCCCTGCTTAGCTCTTTGGTTGGGTCTCTCATTGTTGGGGATCCCAACATGACTTGGGATTCACAGTAAGATGCCGGAAATAAACACTTCCTCTTTCATTATTCTCACAGATTGGTTTGTAATTAAAAAGGTAACTATGTATGTGTTTCATCTTTTGAATCACACACACAGAAAAAGTAATTAATTTCCTTTTTAAAATATAAGAGTATTTTCAAGCTTACTTTGTAAGGAATTTTCGATAAATATACAGACAATTACTCATCTTCTGATAATGCATGTAATAATTATGTTTTATCTATTGGTTTATTTTCCTGGCGTATAAATTAAACAACGTAAATCAATTATCGTTTACAAATAAAAAAAAATTAAGAAAAAAAATTATGTTAACTATTAATTAATACAAAAGAGTTATTAATTCGAAAAATAATGAATTCAAATTATCGTTAATAACGTCCTATAATTTTCTCAGAAACTAAGCTAATTAGTCTTAATCAAGAATTTGTTAGCAGTCAAGAATTTTTTTAACTAGATGCAAATGTGCTTGAAAATTTCAGCTTTTTATGTTCTATGAAAAATAAAAATATTAAAGTGTCTACTGTTATTAATGAAATGGTATTATTAACTATGATACTAACTATTTTATTTTTGATGGAAATATTAATTTATTGGATTTATGACACATAAAATACTCTATGCATGAATGGTTATTGTAATACTTTTTAATTTATGGAATAAATAAAATGATATAAAGTATTTGAAAATATATAGTCGTTATCTTCTTTAACTTTAAATAACTACCTGAAAACTAATATTAATGTTATTCAAATGGATATGTTAGGATAAAAATGATCATTATTATGAATAGGAATGAGAGAATAGCAAAACATGTGGTGATATTAAATAAATATTTTCGACTGAAGTTAATATTTGTTCATCAATAAGGAGTTTTTGTTATTGCAGAGTATGAGCTTACTGTTATCAATAAAATGTATTTAAAATGTGTTAAACGTAAATAATTATCATGTTTCTTTAGATTTTAAATTAATTGTTATAAGAAACTACATAAATTTCACAGAATATTTTTTAAATATTACAGAAATGTTAACTACAAAAAAATACGTAATTAAATTGAATTTCTTTCCATTTCTCAGTATTTCAGTTTATAAATAACTACTACTTTTATCATTACATTTCAATGCATAAATTGTAATTATATTTTGATTAATTTAATATTTTCATTAATCTTAAAGTATAAATTAATTTTGTCAATTTGCTTGATAAAAATTTTTTTGTATGCATCTTATGTATGAAGAATATTCTTACGTAAATATTTCAAGTCAATGCATTTGTAAATTAGAAAAAAATAAATATTTTATTAAAAGTATGTCTGGTTTATCAAAAAGTGGAAATTTTTAAAGCTGGCCCATAGAAATTTATAAGAGAATCATTGATTCAAATAGATACGAGATTGAAGAGTAATTTAAAAACCAGTTTTCTCAAATTAGGAACTAAATTGCTTGTTTACAAAAATCTTATAAGATCTGTCCTGATTTATGCATCACAGACATGGCTATTGACTTTATGTGAAAAGGGAGCTTTGGGAATTTTCGAGAGGAAAGTCTTACGCTGCATTCTTGGTGGGATACAAGTGAATCGATCATGGATAAGAGGATCTAACTTAGAGCTATACAAAATTTACAAACAACCTGATATTGTAAAATTTGTCAAATTACAGAGACTTAAATGGGCTGGTCATCTAGTTAGAATGAATGAAAATCGTTTCTGAAAGAAAATCTTTCTGGCAAAGCCCATGGAAAATAGACCTCGGGGCAGATCCCAGTTAAGATGGATTGACTGTGTCGAAAAAGACCTAAATCTGTTAAAGATCAGAAACCGGAAAACAGTTGTCAAAAATTAAGAAGCCTGGATGCTTTCTATTTTGACACTTAATATTGTGATTCTGTCATATGTATGTACGTAATTATATATTGCTCGTAATTATTTAATAAAATGTAACTAAAATAAAAATTTTCTTTGTTGACCTAAGTAGGAATTGACTTAAAATTTTTTTATATTACTTGTTACTCATCAAATCTCGTCAGCTGAAGATTATTTTTCCATTTAAAATGCAGTTGATGAAGATTTCTGATAAAGTTAATTTCTGCTTAATAGTATTACATATCCACCAAAATAACATTAACATTTACGTAATAATGACCAAATATAATTGTAAGTTGAAGAACGAATAAATAGATTATTCAATATAAATTTAAACAATTTGTAAATTCTCATACTAATAACTTATGCTTCGATCAGACTAATAACACTGCGAATAGTGATCACAAATTACAATTCTAAACTCTCGCAATGTAATTACAAATCAAAGGAGTAATATCAAATTCCGAAATCGGTTGATTCGTATTCTGTTCTACATCGCGCGACATAGACTTAACTAGTTAAAACTAGATAAGTCCTCATGAGAGAATTGTTTACTGAACGGACCTAGTTATAATCCCCATTTGTGGATCACATGACTATTTTAAAATTCATAAATTCCAGCGAATTGAAGCGTACATAAACATTGTTCTGTAATTCTTAGAGTGAAAACAGTATTGGCTTGAGAACTTCTGATAAAATAAGGTTGGCGTTTGAAATATCGTCTAATACGTCTGAATGAAAATCAATGCAAATGTGGTGTTAAATTAATGAAAAATTTTATTGACCACACACAGCTTGAAGTCAAACAAAAAGCAAGCACTAATGTCAAGGTACTTGACAAATAATCTTGTTCTATAACGTTCATATTTTTGTTTTGTTTTGTTTTTAAGAAATTTGAATGTAGAATTTTCAATATATAGGACGGTATATGTAAATGAAGACAAAAGTACAAACTGCAATTTAAATTAATTGTACAAAATATTTTAAGTGGACTTAAATAAAATAATGCACTTTAAAAAAGTTTAAATTATATAGTTAAATTTAGATTCTAAATCTTTTAAATATTATACAAATGTAAAATGTTTAGTTTTGCACTATCTAGTTTAAGTTGCCAGATGTAAAAATATATGTCTGTGTTTGCAGGACAATGTCGTGTTATTTAATAAAAATGTGGCATTGTACTATCACTTCAAAATAAATTGAATTATGATTATATATAAACGAGTAATATAACTTTTTAAGCTTATTATTATTATAAAAAACAATATCTCATTAAAAATACAAAAATAATATTTTTAAGCATTTACATAATATGTCGTCTATGAATTCGTCAAATAAAAATACGTCGCCAATTGCCCTGCTATACAGCCAATAGCGGAAAACTGCTCCCACGTATACACAAACATAATAAATATTTTTGATCACACACACACATGCACACACAATTGTTTCGTATTAAAAGTATTTAATTCTTATTAATATCTTTCCTTTATTTTGAACGAATGTTTAAATGACTATTTTTACTAAACAACAATTTTAGATATCGTTTAGATTGAAAGTTCTCTTTCACATTAATATCGTCTGCTTAAAATCAATAAATCATGTTATTTTAATTTATTTGATTACTTAGTTTATTTGCTGATATATAATCGTCTGTTGTTAAAGTTATGTTGCTTAAATTGGCATCTTTTGTAATTATTCTAAATATTTTTTTCAAATCGAAAAAAAAAATTGTACAAGTAATGCATAATCGATGCTCGTTTAACATAATATGTTATTAATTTTTGTATATTTTCAAGATATTATTTTTCACCTGGAGATCTTTTTGATTATTTTTAAGATTATAAGAATAAAAACTTCTGTGGAATATAAATTTTGGATTCCATTATTCGCAAAGGCAGCATGTGGAGAAATTGTTCAACAGTGTAATACGTAAGTAACTTTTTTTTGTTGCTTAAATGGACAGTAAAATAACCAAAATAAACAATAATAAAAATGATAAATTTATTAAATAAAAAATAATGCATATTTAACAAATAGGAAAAATAAATAGTAAAATAAAAAAAAAAGATTTATTTCAATAACGACTGATAAAAAAAATTCGAATACATACTGAAATAATAAATTTAAAATTTATTAAACTCTTAAATTATGTATACATATGTATATGTATAAAAAAAGAAAGTCTTTTTCCCCCTAATTTTTATCATAAGCGAATATTTATATGAAAAAAATAACTTTATTACAATTGAACATGTATTAAAAATAGTATAATGTCTTAAATAAAACATTGAAATATCATCGATTTTTTTTTACATCTTGTCTTTCTTACATAACATATCTAAACTATCACAACTTAGATTTTTTTTAATAGTGCTAAATAAAAAAAATGGTGCTTAGTATAAAATATTTTAATCAGAAAAAAATACTACGTGAATTTTTTATCCCCGTATGAGAATTCCTCACTCAGATTTCTTAAATACTAGCTGATGTTTAAATTAATGGTTTTGTCATAAAAGGATTTTTGTGTTTTAGAAAAAAAACTTTAGTAACCTAGATCAGTTAATGTGGTGATTATAATTTTTATTAGATCGTTACCGGTCGTAAGAGGTAATAATTCCTATATCTTTTCGGGGTTTCTTTCTAAAACTACTAGATTTGTGTTTTTCTACATTTCCCTTTTTTCCCCCGTTGATTCAGTTTTGAAAAAAAATCAACAATAAAACGTTTCATAAGTAGATCCAATAACTATAAAATATTTTATGGATAATGAGTTTAAAATTTGCATATATTTGCATATCTGAGATGCTATTCACATAAAGGGCTTTTAAGACCATTTTTGTCAAGGGATTTAAAGTGTATATTCCAAGATATTTTCAGTTTAAATACACTTTAGCTTCTACTTTGCTTTATTACTATTTCCTTTATACTTCTTTTCTGTAGAAAAAAGTGCACTTTGTACTTCGTTTACTTCCTTGACTTTTTAGATGATTCATAATTTAGTTCAGCTAGATAAAAAATAGCTTTCAATTTTAATTTTTTGCTAATATTTTTTATGTTATATCATTGAATCACGTAACATGAAAATTGCAGCAAATATTGTTGCATTTAATTTCCTAACATTTGAAATCAAATTTCACATAGTGGATACTGATGTACAAGTATATAGGTTTTGTCAATTTCTTTCTTAAAAACGTGATAATTTCAGTTTCATACATAATAATTGTTATCAGGTGTTGATTCTCAACCTGGTTATTATCTCTGCATTAATGTATTTTTTTGGAAATTAAGTTGCAAATGGTAACAGTAGAGTTTTTATGTACTATTTTTTGGGAAAAAAAACGGATTTGAGTTGTTATTTCTGTGTCTTAAAGAATTTATAGCTACTAAATAGATATATAAACATTTTAAAGAGTTTTTACGCAAATTATACTTTTGAATCATATTTTTGAAATGTTAAATTAATATATTAAACCGACTATTGTCTCAATTCTTTGATTTTGATTCCGTAACGGTAAAATTGATTTCTATTTAAAAATGAAATTTCTGTGATTTTATGTAACGTTTTCTATATATCGGTACTTTCGTATTTTCGCAACAATGTGAACATTCAAAATAACTAGCCAAGTTGGCAACCCTGATTTTGCAGTGTTTCGTACGTGCTGAACTAACAACCATATGCTACGATTCATATAATATTGCCAATGGTTTGCAATAACACTTAAGTACATATACGTCTTACATATATCAATTTTTTACGTAAGTTCTCAGTATTAGAAGATGGAAAATTTAAGGTTGCATTTGCAGAGAAAGGATATTATTTTTACTTAAGATGTATTAATTATAATGCTGATTTTTAAAGGAATAATCTATATCGCGATTAGAGATGACTTAATACAAATGTACGGTGATAGATAGATACAAAGAAGCCCAGTGGCTGAAAGGTAGTGCAACGTGCTTCCACACCAATCCCTAGGCTGGGTTGTTGTGCCACTGAGTTAAGTTAATAGATAGAAACTACATTGATACAAAGTGATGAAAAAAGAAAGTTGTTCGAAATCAAACATTTTCTAACTTCTATCATTACTGTTTCAGGCACTTTTCAGTTTTGCAGGCTCAAATCTCACCAATCAGGCTTTATTGCGGCACTACACATAAAATATGTTTATGAATGTTATTTCTCGTTGAATTTTCAGCCAATTTTCGCGTACTATAAAAAAGTCATTAATGATAAGAAAATATAGCAACTTGTTTTAAAAATGTATCAGTAAAAGGTTACCAGGGGGAATATACCTTTTGGCGTCAGCTGTATCAAATTTGGCGACTTTATCGGCTGCACCATTGAAACGAAAAAATACCCTGGTTTGTTTGATTATTTATACATATTGCATTTGGAAACAACATGAACGTAACGGAAGGATACTTTTACACAAGTTTTCAGAGGTCGAAAAGCCATTTGAAAAAGGCTATGCAAATTACAAATAAATTGCATAGAAAGGGATTAATTTTCTAAAATTATATATTTTATTATGTGTGTATTTTATTTTTCCGTTTTCGGCAGTGGGTTCCATTTTTATGAATTGCATAGTCAGCATTGTTTTCTTTTGCACCTGTTAATTTTTATTTATAAGAGTTAACTGAATCCACACATGTTTTTCCCATTGTAAAAGGAAGAAAATGCATGTGTGAAAAATGTTAAATCAATAATCATGTGTATTTAAAAAATCAGTTTCTTCCAAGCAAGTATTTTTTACATTGACTTTGAAACGTGTTCCCTTCGTGATTTTCCATTACTCCTCTAAGGAAAATATTTCCAATGAATTATTTGATTTGAGAACCTCTTTCTTCAAAGAAAAAACAAGCAGGAATATTATTCAAAAATAAATTATTTGAGTTTGCGGGAGAAAGGGAAGATAGTAGTTAATCATGTTGAGGTTAGATCAAATTATAGTTTACAGTATTTGAATTTTTCGTGTATCCAGGAAATCTTTGATTTGCATTCAAAGAACCGAGCTGAGTATCTACATTTAATGATAAGTATATTTTCTCATAATGTTTAGATTGTGCTAAAACTCATTTGTACACCCAATGGCTTAAATAAAAGTTGATAGTAAGTAAATGCTAAGAAATAAAATGTTTTTTTAATGGTGACTCTGCCTTCCACCAACACGAATAGAGGTTCGTTATAACATTACTTATATTAATATTTATGGAACTTTAATCCATAATTTGTTCCTAATAGAGAAATAAAATCTTCATATATAACGATTCGTATACTGCATATATGCTTCACGTAAAAATATGCAACATTTAAAATAAATTATTTTAAGATAAACTTATTTTAAAGCCTAGAAATTTCTTTAAGAAATGAAGTTAAAAAATTGTATATATTTACAATTTACCAAATAAAAATCAAACACATCATACAGTACGTTTGAAGGTATAATTATAGTCCTAAAACGATTGATCCGTAAAAAGTACTCTTGTGAATTTTTTTCAAGATTCGCAAGAACAATTTACTCCTGTGAACGTATTTTAAGACTAGATTGGAAAAATATTTTTTCAGTCTAGTCGTCCCAAAAATCAATGTGTTGTAATTATATATATATATATATATATATAAGTTGCGTGTCTCTTACAAGTAAAACTATAAAACTATTTATTTTTGTTGTCTTATTTAATTATATAGAATTTTTTTTATCTCCCATTTCACTAATACGTGAGCCTTTTTCAAGATACAGCATTTTACCTTTTTTTTAGTATGTGACTATTCGTAAGAAATTCATTTGTTCTTGATTACATACAATGTAATAATTTAAAATATAGAAAAGAATTTTTCGAAGCGTTTTCCGAAACCCTTCAATGAAGATAAATCAAAAATGGATTTATAGTTAAGTTGTTTGTTTATTTAGTAAGTTACAGTTTTTTTCTTAAACTAATTTTCATACTTTAAAGAACTAATACTCCGAATATTATAGATGAGAGAGAGAGAGAGAGAGAGAGAGAAATCTAATTTTTAAAAGGATTATAAATTATTTAAATAACCTGTGAAATGTTATTCATAGCTACTTTTAATTTTATCTATTCATTTCAAAAGCCATTCTGATTAGTCTCTGGATAGTGCATTATTAATTATTACTTATAACTTGTATATATTTCATTATTTCATGGTGCATATTGTTCAATTCTTCGCCGATTTTGCTAAATTTTCTTCCCTTATTTTATTAACAAACCAAAACACGCAATGTATAAAAAATTTACTAGAACAGCAACATAAAACCAGACTATATAGCGCTAAATATAGCAATCAATTGAATAAAAGTAAATCGATACACAAATTATATTTATATAGCGTTGCCACTTTCGCAAACGAAAAAATTAATTACGTCTCTTTTAACTGCTTGAATTTTACCATCCAATAGGAAATGTGAGCTTAAAACTCTATTTCATGGGGTCTATCAAGACCCTGTGGCACGAGTTGCCATAAAGCTATGGCCAAAAATAAAGCTGTAATAAAATCTTTTGGTATTTAGTGTAGTAATATTATGCTAATGATTAAAATCTACCAAATTTTTTATATGTTTAATGATAATTATTGGTTTTATACAGGGTGGTCCGAATTCATGGTATAAACTTTAAGGGTAGGTAAAGGAGATTGTAGCAATCATTTATTGTATAGGAATGTATGGTTTCAAATGACTAGGCGAGGCACAAACACAAAAAAATAAGAGAAAGAGAAAAGACTAAGTATTTATTGAAAGTTTCGTTGACAAGTGTAATGTTTACGATAACTGTTCAGCATGGAAGCTATGAAGTCCAGCTGTAGCTCACATTCGTGTACCACCACCTACTGGCAGTCTGAGAAGATAGTCTGGAGGATGTAAGGTTCCTACTCGCTGAAAATGGAAGAGGTGTAAGCAATTTTCGTTTAACACCCGGCAAACGGTCTGATGACTCACACTTACGTGATGAGCAACAGTTCTTGTACTTGACTTTGATCTATCAGCCACAACGTTCAAGTTACTTTCTTCCATGCTTGGATTGGGTACAGACCTTCGTCGTCGACCAACATCATGTCTGGTGACGTGGAACGAACGAAGTTTACGATCTAACTGCTGAAAAATTCTGTCATGTGGCATTCGTCGATCAAGAAACTGCGTGCGATATATTTGTAGAGCAGCTCTTCCGTTACTATTTGCACGACCATACATGTAATGCATTTTCGGCATTCGTAAAGTCTGCCTTCGCAGATGTCAGCGCAATTGTGAATGGCGATTTCCCCTACCGAAATAAATCACGTTGAATGGTGGCAAGATATTTACTGCTCCCTACCTGGAAACACAACCAACCAATAACTCCATTTTTCTATTCGTTTATTTCCCCTGTTTGTGTCTCCACATCACTTGTGTCCATACATTCCTACGCAATAAATGATTGTTACAATGCTCTGTATCTGCCTTTAAATTTTGCACCATGAATCCGGAACCTCCCTGTGCAAATCCTAAATATAGATATTTATAAGTATTATAGTTTTTTAATGGAAAATGCGCTACGAAGCGCTAGTTTGAAAAATAAAAAAAACATGGTACACTTTTATTTAAATTGCAATTGTGCCTTTTACTGAAACTGATAGTAACTAAATACAAGAATGAGTCGGGAAATAAGTTCCCCCTTTCGACTGTGGTCAGAGTTGTGTATGAAAGTGAAAACATAGAATGAGACATTAAAGATAAGGCATAAATTTATTTTACCACATAAGTACCAAGTACATTGAGGCATTTGTCATACTACTTGATAAGTTTCAAAAAGTCCTCCAGGAAAAATTCAGGGCTTTTTGCGTACGAAGAAGCGTTTAAAGACTTATTTAATTTCGGTATTGCATTCAAAACGCCATCCGGCTAGATTGTTCTTCAAAGCCGAAACAGATGAAAGTCACTTGATACGAGATCAGGACTGTATGGTGGAGGGTGTAGGCGTTCCCAACCAAGAATGGCAATGCGGTTTTGTGTTGCCATTGCCGAGTGTGGTTTCGCATTGCCATCCACTAAACGCCAGATCTGAGAAGCCCAGGCCACTTTTACCAATCACCTCTTTCAACTTCGACAGGTTATCAAAGTACTGCACAGGTACTTTGTGTGTGACACCTTGGTTCCAATCCCATCCATTAGCGCCTGAGAGTTAGAAGGAAAACTAGCCATATTCACAACAACGCAATTAATTTACTATTCGTAACAACAACACAAATTCAGCAATCTAAGTTAAGATATGTACCAATTGATAAATATGGGAGCAACAGCGAAGTAGACGAGACAATTGGAGAAATAATAAATTGGATCACTTACACTTAGCACTTCCAGGCAACTCACTTTCTTATGTTTAAAGATAATTTCTAAAATAATCCAATCCAAACCAATCGAATCCAGCTTAACGAAAAATTGACCAAATCGTCAATCTTAATATTAATCAAATGATCTACTAAGTGCTCTCCTCTAGGTTTACGTTATCTTAAAATAACCTTCACGCTATCCTTTAGCTTCTAACCTCTCTTTTACTCGAACCCGAAAGCTGATACTTAAATACACGACATAATTTTCATAGACTACTTTTTTTCTTGGGAGGAAGTTTTCAATTTAATAATATTTAAAGAAAGTTATTACCCAAAAAGATTGTTAGGACAAACGTGGATAGGCCCGTTACATGACAAATGTCTGAATGTACTTGGCTCTTATGTGGAAAAATGAAGTTAGATCTTATATTCAATATGTTATTTTATGTATTCAATTTTTTGCACAACTCTGACCACAATCGACTGGGGAAACTTTTTTCCGACTCACCCTTGAGAAACTTTTAAGTATATATCAGTAATTTTTTTTTAAAAAACGGTTTTCACCTCATAATTTGAAACAATTTTCATTTAATATCATACAAGTTCGTGAAAATTGCTCTAATATATAAACAGTTATTTAGAGCTTCTATGTTTAACCATACAGATAAAGTATCCATTCACGAACTTTTGCTTGCAGCGAAAGTGCGATAGAAATGATAAATAAAATTAATAAAAAGATACCTCCCTCAAAGTCATTCTTTGATAGAACCAAGTGATTATAATCCTTTTCAAAATCCATTAAACTATATTTCATTCTTCGTTATTATGAGTATCTTATCATCATCATCATAATCATTATCAATAGCTGCAATTTGCTAACGGCTTATCACTAACGGTGGTAGCGATTGGTAACCAATGGGAACTAGAGTGTTAGATTAAAATTAGCGAATAAGAAATGGCAAACTTCCGAGTAACGGGAGGAAAATTGAAGATATATTTAATCGCTTAAAATATTAAGAGAAAAATATCCTTATAATATATTTAAAGAGAATAGTTGATAAAAAGACAGTTTTAATACATTGCTCTCACCAAAATGAAACGTATGATTGCAGAATTAATGTTGAAATAAGTTTCTTAATTCATAAACTACTATCATTTGTATTCTGGGAAAAATTGAAATATATATATATTTAATAAATAAACTTTGTTGAACACAATACTATCATTAACATATATATATATATATATATTTCATAAATGTACAAGCTTGTGATAACAAAATATATATTGAATTACATTTAAAATGAATATGAATAGGAAGAATATGTATACGCAATTTTCACCACACAACATGTTTTTGCAAAGTCAGTCTCCTTAGATCAATGCAAATTTGATTTGATATTGAATTTGCATTTAAAATTATTTATCTAGGAAGGATATTATACATAATTTTATGTTAATGGTGTAAGTAAAGCTGATTTTTAAATTCAATGCCAAACTTCAGATCATTTACAATTTGCTTATGCACATCATTTCTTGCAATGTAATTATATTTTATAAAATTGGCATTTAATTAAGTGCTGATAATAGAAAAACAATGTTATTTCAATACAATGTTTAGAATTTGCTAATTTTCAAATCAATGAAATAATTTTTCATCTATTATATTCAATATATATATATTATATATATATATATATATTATATATATATTAGATATATATATATTATATATATATATTATATAATATCATTATTATATATATATATATATATATATATGTGTAGGCGATATATCCAATTTTCAATCGTTAATAAAATGCTTATTCATCCATTCGTTCAACACACTTTTTAACTTGTAGAAGATTTATTAATTTGATGCACATGTAGTTTTTCAAATATTAATTCATTAAAAATGAGTAAATAATAACAAACAAAAATAATAGTTCACCAACATATATAGAAAGGAAAATCAACGTTAGACCCTAGAAGTAGTGATAAAGTGCGTTGAACTTACCCAAAGATCGTGGTTTAATTGCCTCGGGATAACCGACTTAATAATGGATTTTTCATTTGATAAATTAAATTTACTCATCGAATAAATATGTTAAAATCACAGCAAAATGGTCCAACCTTATGATATAGAAAAATGGAAATTGCAAGGAAAATTCACTTTCTATTTACACTTAATATTGTTATTATTTGTAGGTACATTTATAGTAATTGTGACTATTTAATAAAACAAAATTAAATGAATTTTGTTATTGACCGATGCAGAAATTGCTGCCTTATTGGTGATAGTGGTCAGTGAAGCTGACTGTGGTGCCGTAGGGACTGGTTCTGAATCCCGGAGAAGGTATGGATGTTTGTGTTGTAGTCCTTATCTGTCAGTAGGCGTCTCGCTATACATTGCATGGTGTATGGGGTTTATAATGTTTAAAATGCAGAATTGATTTACCTGATGACATTGCTTTGCATAGTCCTATTGTCAAATAAGAATTTCAAAACTTACTAGGTAATGCTATATTAATAAATATTATGTATAGATTATTAACAAAATATGATACTGAATATTGTTATTTAAAGAAAAAAATATTCCAATCATTTTTTTAAAAAAAATATAAAGGGATATATTATAATAATTTTAAATAAATTTAGACTTATAACCTAGGAATACCATCAAACAAAATATTTAAGAACAATTAACACATGGATCATTTTACCAAATTTGAATTTGATATTTTGTACGCAAATAGTAGAGTATACTTATTTTCATCTATTTTATCAACACAAATAACTTTTCAACACTTTCTACTGCTTTGCTATTTGAACTACATGAAAGTCACTCATTTAATAATAAGTATATATTGCTCTCTCCATTGCTATCTTCTGTTCTACTCCAACAATAAGTAGATGCACAGTTACATTGAAATTTGAAATACATGCTGCTGAAACAATCTTATAATACTATTCAGTTGTGATCGGAACACGTGGCAAATTGGTAAGGCAATAGAAATCATCACTGTCGCAGGTTCATTTACATGAATAGGAAATGTAATTCAAATGAATGCCTTTTCTGATGAGTCTTTTAGTCAACTAGAATTAATTTTTCATCCATAATGCAGCAGGGATTTTATCGTATTTCTTGCCAGCATAGCTTCAGCCAATAGCATAGAGGGCCTACACTATTTGAAACCAGAAGTCAAAGATAACGGCAGTTGTAATTTATGAAACATTAAATCAGGACGAGGTACAATTATATTGCGAGATTTTGTCATGTGATGATTTATAATATTTTCTTGAATGTGTACCATTCTTACATAACAATTCAAATGAACATTTATAGTTTCATGATTTAGGTATGACCACGGAAAATTATTTCTATCCAGAAATAAAATATAAATTGTAATTCATAACTACATGGAGTGGAAGGGGGAATATTTTCTGTAATTTATTAAAAGTGCGTTACGATTTTTGGTACTTAAAATTACTCCTTTGTTTTAATGGTAAATTTTGTGACACATAGGTTTCCTTCCAGTTAGAAAAGAAAGTTATTTCAAAAATGTTCTTATTCCACTAACGTCTTAAGACTTCAGACACTTTGCCGCTTTATAAAAGCAACTTCCGCAAACCTTTAATCAGACAGTTTTTCACATATATCAAATTAAAATAATTTACATCCGTAAAATAAAATGTGTATAACTCACAATCTCACAAACGGACTCAACTGACTGCCACCATTCTATTAAATGAATAATAAGGTGTAAGGGTTAACCTAAGCTTAGATATGGATGATGAATTTGACATAATAATGCAGTTTTGCTACTGTTGCCAATTAGAATATAGTTTAAAATCCCAATTTTTCGGAGAATATAACCTGTGAAATCATTTGACGATTAAATTATTCGAATCATGATCTTATTAAATAGCTGAGAACTATTTATACTTGGGTCTGAGGCTAGTTGTCCCATCCCTTAAAATGTCCCTATCATTGTACAATAGTCGTACAGAATTTAAATTTTAAAACATAGTTTTAGTTTTTTTTAATAATTAGAACACAATAACTGGTAATTTGTCTATGTTTAGTTACTTAATTTTTTATGAAATTAATATTTTTAATCACGCTGAGAATTACTAGAAATAACTGCGGTTATTTTGTGGGAAAACCTATGAAAACAGGCTTAGGATAAAATTTAAGTTTTTATGTTTAGTATGATTGGTTGTGAATCTGCTGAAAATCTTAATCAACATGTTTCTCGGTATGTACTACTGCACAGAGATTTATAGTAAAAAATAATAGTAAAGTTTAATATATTTTGTTTAAAATTGTCTTAGAGATTAAAATTTTACCAATTTAAAATTTTTAAGAAAATTGAGTGACAATTACATAATTATTTTATAAAATTAATATATATCTAATGCGTTTACTGAATTATTTATATATAACTAATAATTGTTTAAAAATCCATTCTAATACTTAACAATTCAAGAGTAAACAATGATAAATACACTAAATTATGTAAGAGAAATTAAGCACTACTCAATAAAAATCTAGACATAGTTGTAAGTATAGAATAACTCAGTTTTGTAGTGAATCTTCACAAACTTTAGCGTTAAATAGTGCAACAAAATATTTCATCTCTAAAAAAAATGTTTGCTCTTCATCGACTAAAATGCTTAGAAAATCATCCCTATTCAAAGAAATGCTTAAAGTGGCTCAAAAAGTAAAATTTAAA
Source organism: Trichonephila clavata (assembly GCA_019973975.1). NCBI lineage: Eukaryota > Metazoa > Arthropoda > Arachnida > Araneae > Nephilidae > Trichonephila > Trichonephila clavata. The sequence continues at coordinate 42,908 of BMAO01035810.1, read as the reverse complement.
AAACTCCCACTTCGCGAAATCCACTTAAGAAATTAGGTGATGGTTAGTCAAAATAAAAATACTCGATTCCTGACAAATTTCGTCTTGTGTACAAAAAAAAAGGATACACTATTATGAAAACCTTTTAGCAGGTTCAAAATAAATATGTTTGAACACGATGTTGAAAGAGGAAGATACGAATGATGATAAAGAGGCCGCAGAAAGTGTTGGCGTGATTTTGAAAGACAGCTACTTAACATAAACATGTCGGAAGACTGATAAAGACGCAACTCATTTCTTAAGAAATAGCTAATTTTAGCACACCCCATTCAGCACTGTTTGGATTCAAATTGATTGCTTATTCAAACGATTGCAATCAGTTTGGTGAATTCATATTGATTGCTTACTTAAAAGATTGCGATCAATTTGTTCAATTCATATTTAAAGTTTTCATTTATTTATAAATAAATGTAATTATTTAAAATGCTTTATGTTAATCTATATTCACTAAAAAATAACATAATGGATTACATTAAGCAAATAACAGAAAGAGCAAGATAGCATTATTTAAAATACTTAAAGGTTTTTTCCAGGAAAAGAAGCTTAATAATTTTCTTTCATTGCTTTTGATGAAATTATTCTAATCTGCATTAAGGATTTCATTTAATCTAATAATATTAAGTGAGACCTTATGTTATTTAAAAATATTTATACAGACATTTAGAAATTTTTTATTACTGTAAAATATTAATCTATATAGCTTAACTCTTTAAAAAATAATTTCCGAGCCCATTTTGGAATTTTTAAAATAGAAAAGTACTGAAATGTGATGTAATATTAATTTTAAAAACGAAATAATTCATGAACGTTCGCAAGTTTGTCAATTGTTAAACAAGTGATGTGTTACAAATCTTTTTAATAAATGAATCTATTTTGAAAATAAATGAAAATAATTTTTATGACTTCTGTAGACACAACTAATAATTTGTTTCAAATTAATAATTATTGAACACTTATGATTTAGGATACATTTTATAGTTTCAGAATTCCTAAAAAGAATTTCATCAGAATGCATGAAAGTATATATTTTAAATACAATGCAAGGATTTTGAATGGTTTATGTGTAATAACAAGTTAAAATTAGCAAAACCTTTAAAATTTAGTAGTACTCAACTCGAGGGAATCAGGTGAATAAAACATATCACAGAATTTTAGTAATTCCCTATATTCTATATAATGACCTGTTATATAATTTTCGCTAAAATTTTTACGATAGATAGCTCTGCTTAAAAATTTTCAAATTCATTCGAATTTCAAATAGGTTTAATGTATCGTTGGACATGATAATAATATTATATATGTTAGAAACATAATTTTATAAACTCATTCACTCTTGTATGCATATTTACGATATCTTTAAAAACATTTGAATATCTTAAATATCATAAGATAAATTTATACAAATTAATCCTTATTAATTTCTTTTTAAATATCCTACATATTATGTATGTATATTTTTAAAATCAGATATTGTACATATGTGGAAATTTTTAGCAAATTATCCCACACTGTGTTTATCTCATTTCAGAAAGATCGTAATAAGGTTATTAAAATTTAAAAAATTAACTGCTTAATATTTTGTGTTGTCCACTTTAATTTCAAAATCATAACTCTTAACCCATGTCTGTTGCGTATTTACATACCAGTCAAAACTTGCTTACTTAAGCAAGTAATATATAACATCATAAATTTTTATTTTTAATATTTGATAATTGATTTAAATTGTATTTTATAAAGGTTAACATTTAATAATATATTTCCAGACAATTTTTTAAATTTGTTATAAATGTTTCTAATATTTAAATTTAATGCAAAATGTTTGTAAAATTTAAATTTGTTGCAAAATGTTTGTAAACTTTTAATTTGAACTTTAAAATATTTTTAAATTCCCAGGCTTTTTAATGACTCTTTCATTAAAATTTTTCCGCTAACTTATAATATTTTTACATAAAATCAGGCGTTTGGTTTTTCTGCAGCTGTTCTTTAATTTTACACTTAAAGTTAAATAATATAGTGCTGATTTCACGCACGTTTTAAAAATTTTGAAAATGTAGAAAATCCGTCCATACTTCAATTATCAAAAGACTTAGGTTTTATTATACTGAATGTACAAAATTCAACATATAGAATATGAGTTTGTGTTTTATTCTGAATAAATATCATGATACAATAATCATCGAATAGTCTGAAAACTTACGAAATGTTAATTTGGTTTATGTAAACTGCTTATCATAAAATACTGCATGTTAAATGTGAATGTAGTATATCAATGTTATATTAAGGAAACAAGAATGAATGATCAATTCATAAAGAGCTTACTCTAATAAGCAATTACTAAATAAATAAATACACTTCAGGCTAATTCATGCTCAGGCTACATGTACACCAACATACACAACAGATGTTATGCCTTTTGTTTTTATTTTCCAATATTTTAAAATTTGGATGTTAAATACTTGATACAGGAATAGCAAAACTATATAACACAGCCATAAATTAAATATCAAATGAAAGAACTACTAGAAACATTTTCAAATAAACATCTTAAAGTATTTGATAAGAAGTATCAATTTCGACTTTTGGACATGATAGTCTATATATATATATATATCACCAAAAGCGATATATAAAGTTGAGTTTTTCTGTCTTGCAGATTAGTTTTTATTCATATCAGTTATCAACAGATTTAGTATAGGTAGGAGATCTTGTTTTGACTTTTAATTTAATTCATAATGATAACATAAAAGCAAGCACAACTTTCAAAGTACCCATGAACTATTATTTTCCAATAAGCCTAACAAACCTAGATAGTTTTATATGAATTGTACAATTTTTCTGAAATGATTTGATAGCTGCATATCAAGTATCAGTCTCATTTACGACTGGGTAGAAAATAATTAATACATTTTATCAGTATTTTAGCAGATGGATCCGAAATGTGTATGGTGTGTCCAGCATCAAGATGTAATCCATAACTCAATAAAAACAGGATAAGCTTTGAATTCTGCACTGTTTATAAGAGTTGGCATTATGCCACATATAAAATTTTTAGTTGACAATTTTAGTACATTTTATAAATTGATAATCAAAACAAAATTTTCATCATTTTTAATTTATTAATGGGAAAATTAGATTCAGGAAAAGTGAGTGTAATAGTTAATATCATGAAATAACATTACAAATTGCTAATGATTATAATCTCATGCAATGATGTTGATTTTGTGTTTATATGTATTTAGTTGGAATAAATATTATAGGAAAACACGATAATCCTAGGCATTTTCATACATCTCAGGTTTTAGTTATTGAAACCAAATCAAGACTCAAAGTTAACATTTGCTTATCAGTCCTCATTATTTCGGTTATTTCTAAAGATGAATGTTTCTTTTCTCCCATTATTCTATTCGTTCAGCTTCTAACATTGGTTCAAAGCAAGTGTAAGCATGTCTTCAACCAATGAGAATTGCTTTAAAATGTATCTTTAATAATAATAAAAATAATGATAATAAAATGTTCAACAATTTACATTATTTTGAAATACAGAGACATTTTAGTATTAAAAGCAAACTTTTTGAAGAAATCCAAACAAGTTCAAATCATCAAATTCTACCAAAACACACATTTTTTTATTTGTTTAATTGAATATAGCAAGATTTTGGCTTTTAAAAACATATATTGTTATGTTTCTGCATTACATGGAGGTGTAGTTACTAAAAATTGCAAAAATTTACAAAAATCGAAATTCATTCGATTGCCAGAAGTGCTAAATGCATATAAAGGGTTCACAAGTCTACATGGCAAGTCTGGTAAATAAAAATACTATTAGGTATTTCTATGTAACTTTTTCAACTTGATTTTATTCTATGAATGAACAAAATCCACTGTCATGGGCGGTATGGATTGTTTGAGTTAGACCTGTTATATATTTCGATAAAATCATCAAGGAATAAATATATCACATTTTTTTATATTTATTTGATTAGATCTACCGTTTTATATTTTAATAATTTTGGTACGTTAGAATAAAAGTTTTAGTACGTTCTATTTGATACTATAATGTATTTATTTAATTTCAGTAATACTTTATTGATATGTAAGTGTTTATTCTTTTTCTCAAACTTCTCTAAAATTATTTTTAAAAAATTGCTAAACATTCACTTATAATTAAGAATTTTGTAAAATTTAGATAGTTTACTTTAAATATTACATTATATATAATTAAGTATATATAGCATTAGTATGCGATTTTTGTATTGATGCTATTGGTAAAATGTAACAACATTTTAATGTGTTACATCTACAACATTCTAGGTGTTCGGATGCTAAAATTTTAGAAGTGGTATTTTATTAAATAATTTGGTAACTTTGCAATGTAATAATATAGCTAAATCTTTTTCGTAATTTTGCATTTAAATAAATAATCATAGAAGAAATTTTCAAACATCTTTCTAAGCAATATTTATTTAGCTTTTTTTTTCAATCCAAAGCCTGTTCTAGATTAATATTCATAAATATAATAAAATTTCTACTACAACATCAATTTAAAGATCTAAGTACAAAATATTTATTCTTGATTTTGAATATCAGACAAAGAAATAGTGTTACTTAAGAACCAATATAATCTATAGTCATCATTAACTCAGAATTGCATAGAATCTTCTATAATATAGATCAATTGCTTTACTTGAAGTAAATGGTGGTTGAAGATAAATTTTCGTAGTGATTCAAAGCTAGCATTCGATTTTACCCATCGGCAGGATCACGAAGATCAACAGAATCGAGCTTTTCGTAAAATATCGAAGCATGGGATGTTGATGCTGTCCCGTGGTACATCGATCAGCAAATGAGAGCTTATCTATTTTTGCGTTTTCTATGATAAATATAGTGAGCATTTAGAAATAAATCACAATAAGTTTAGCAATGTCGTCATTGTCTGGAGAGTTTACAGTAAAGAGATATGGATACAAGTTTTTATGAGTTGTTATATTATAAACAGTATTGTATATATTATGTTTATATTTGTACTAAATTCGTTAACACTTTTTAAATAAACTACTTTTTTCATTGAATTAAAAGTTTGAAACTTTTTTTCATAAAGTATGAGCTGTGTGTGTTTTACGATCTCCAGTAATTAAATTTTCATTTTTTAAAAAACTCATATTTATTACAAATTTTCCTCATTTTGAAAACCAACCAATATATAACCAACAAAGTTTTATTAGTATGCAACACTTTTGACATGCTAGTATATGTCATTTGTTCATATATAATTTGGATGCTTATTGCTAATGATTTTGTGACTTTACATTCCTGGATTTTCATGATACTCTTGAGAATATTGAGATATAATCTTTAAAATTCTTTTATAAAGATTTTATGAATTATTGAAAAATTGTTGATTGGCTACTTCTCCATTTTATTTTAGAGATTCTACTCAATGTGCTCATTTATAATTTGGATATTTTGACCTACTGAATAGAAAAGGGGAATAATGGTACCCATTTATGGAGTTCTACTGATGTTTTTGAACTTAGTGTAGTTCTTTTCAGAATAATTGTTTACTTATCTTACTTTCTTACTTTCATAACTTAAATATGTTCTTTTTATATCGTATTTATTTCCAATTCTATTCTTACATGCGTTTATGTTTCTTATATTTTTCATTAATTTTATATATATATATATACAAAATGCAACTATTAAATAACAAGACTTGGACTGCTACAGAAGAAGTAAGCATACGACAACCTAGCGACCTAGTGATATTTGAATGGAGTTTCTTCATAATCAATGTATTCATGCTATATTGCTGAGAAATGTCAGCTCCGTCACTTCACATTTACAAAAATGTACCTAAAAGGTGTTTCCAAACAGCAATACAGCTCACAGTTTATACAACATAGAAGCTCACAAAAATGTTAATACTGATACGTTGAATTCCATGACAGAATGATTCCAAACTATATGAAAGATAAACTACAACGTATACTTGAGGATATCACTGTGTTTACTAAATATCAGTAAAATGTCCATCTTGAAGAAGTCAGCATCATCGAGCTTTGTTCAATCTAAAATATTTGAAGAAAACTTATTAACGTGAGTGTCATCACTACAGAGTTTAAAAGTATTTTGAGTTTGATCGGACAGATGAACGGCAATTTTATTACGGATTGAATTTGAACAAACTAAATATAGCTCATCTTACAAGCTGTAGGAGGTAGCTTAGTAGTGTAGATTGAAAGAATGCTAGCTGTAAATTTTAATCAATTAGCGATATTGATACAACTTAATCAATCAGTAAATGTATAACTTTCCCAATGAGTCTCCATCTATCATAATATAATTATATAGCTATTTATGCCAGGCATAATGCTGAGAATAGACAGTAGGCGAATGTGTATTCATCTTAGTAATGTTCATCAGGATGCGGGTTACATATATGAATGATGATTATGTATTATCTACTCCATTACTCATACTTTAACCTGTGCTAGAATGCAAGAAATGAAACAGCAAGCAGTCCATTGTGGAGATATATAGTAGACATTATCTGTTTTTCATAGTAATGCCTGCCACCTTATTTGAGATGCTAGTATAGCGACAGTCTTGTCATGTATCTTCATCACCGAACATATACTATCAAACAAGTGGTCGGTGTTACATGAGTGATCATAAAATGTATCAGTGTGATATTATTTTGTACACAAAAAGTAATATAGTTCTTTAAATGGACACAGCCACATAACGTTTGCTAATCAAATCACATATTTTATCGTTCCAAAATCGTACATGTCAAATTCCATTGTATTTCTAAACCTGATACACATGTTCTTATCTGTATTATTTACCAATGGTTCAAATAGGTCCAGGATTGATGGAACCCATGCCTTACCGTTCTCAGTTGGATTATTGGGTTTAAATTTCTGTTTCTGGCAGGGCAACAGATGGACATATTCTGAATTTAGTTTTTAAACTGTCTTGGCTGCATCTCTCGTGTAATAGTCCGACGAATTTCACTGGCAGTCTGATAGTATCAACTTTTGCAGATTGATATTTATCACTAGTCGTAGCACAATCAGCTTCAATTCCACTGTTTATTGTGCGCTAAGTCCAACTATTTTTCTTTTGTTAATTAAAACCAGGTTTCATTAAGCATTTATATTCAATCTGTCACCTAATTTGATAAGAATGTACATTTTACTTAATGATCAAGGTTAGCTACATTATGCTTGCTTTCATAAGAAAGACATTTTCATGACAAAAGAAACAACAACACAAGAAACAGATATTTCAAGTAAACACCAAAATTATCATGGAAGAAAGAAATTTTTATTTCTTTATAAAGATATTAGTCACTGACAGTGTGACAGTATATTTTCTTGAGATGCTACCTTATTACGATCTTTATATTGACATCTTATTTAAGACAATAAAAACTAGATTCAAAGTTCGATTTCTAAATATGTTAAAATTCTGATTTTCAAATATCTCTTCATAAGATCGCAAACCTATTTGCAACTTTTTGTAAAATAAATGATGTGGATGTTTTGTGGTTTTTAGATTTGACTTGTACATTTTAAAAGTTTCATGTAAAAAGTTAAATTATTACTAAAATGTAAAGTGGTAATTACAAAAGATAATATAAATGGGACTAACTATACCAAATCTGGTATAAGACAAATTTCGATTTTTACTTTTATGATTTTGCTACTCTTATTCTTTTCGAAAGGACCTTCGAGATATAGAGATAGTTTCCTAGTCATTTACAAAATCCAGAGACCATTATCTCAGTTATTATATGAAATTAGAAAATTCGTGATTATCATAATGTCTAAGGGACTGTAAATTTTGTAATAATAGTCAGTGATTAATCAAATCTGAAAATGGTTAAATTTACCTATTATACAGAACATACAAAAAATCCAATTAATCATTTCAAACAGTTTCTAGATGATCTGATGTTTCTCAGCATTTTCAAAAACAAACAACTACATTTACTAAGTAAAACCCGTTTTAAGTATGACATCTTAGTTTCAATATGTGGCGTATGCTTATCTTAGGTATTTATTCTACTGAACGGAAATAATAAACTGTGTATTTTTATAAACAATAAGATGGTCTATGAAGTTGAAATCAGAAAATTTATCAATATTTTATGACTAAATTTGAGATTCTTAGTAGATCTATATACCTTAAGACTTACATAAACTTTTCTGAATACACAGCTTAGAAGTGAAGTATTTCAAAGAATTTGATTCAAAAACAACCAGCATTAAGTTCCATTAACTAGTAAAAACAAAATTTCGTTTATTGTTTGTTTCCTGTTTTTCAGACTATCGTCAATCCCATCGTTTGTCTACCTCTTCGGGTAAATGGAATCGGCGTCTTTAGGTTTTGCCCTTTATTTTCACGGTCTCCTAAGAATAGAGGATGATTTCTGACTCCTTAGATCATTCTCTTTTTCCATTGTCTGACGACTTTACATATAGTAACTGTTCTGTCATAGATGAAAAATCGTTTTCACTAATATTTTAAAGACTATAATTTGATGGTTTAGAACACTTTCAATATTTGCTTTTTATTGATGCTTTTACTATTAGGCAGGAGCTTTCTAAAATGATAATTAAATGTCATGTCTTTTATTTTAAGCATAATCATAAGTTATCTAATTTGTGATAAATGATTCAAAGTATGATGGTATTTTAGTACTATTGGAGAAACCAAGGATCTCGTACCTCAGTGTCATCAAAGGCTATTTTGAAAATCATCAATGTAATGTTTAAGAAGCTCCCTTTTTACAGTTTGCGAATGATTAAATAACCTATTAAATTATACCTTAGTAAACTGCGGATTGATCACAGTGTTTATGCATAAAATCGACCTGAACGTCCAGGTTTACTAAATTATACAGCTTCTTTAGTTTAGTTATACTTTATTTAGCTGCAAGACAATTTGTTTTGGAAGAATAATTTATAAGGGATATAATTAAATTTGGGTACAAGTCTTGCAACTGTTACTCAAAAACTATTATGATAATTTAAAGCTGGTGTTGGAATTTAAATTTGAACGCATCACAAAAACTCAATATTAAAAAATATAAATTTATGCCAAGTTATCTGAGTTTTAGGTAAATAACTAAAATAAAATAAAGTTTAATGGAGAATTTGTAAAATAAGATGTATATATATTATCTGTGTGTGTGTGTGTGCTGCTGTAATAATGAAGTTTCAAAATATATCTATACTCTCTTACAAATTGTTTGCCTATATTTACTAATGTTCTACCTCATTTACATTAACAATTAAAAAAAAAACTTTGTCAAGCCTGATAATATGCTATTGGACATTGAAACAATATTTCTGCAAAAAATAAAACATACGCAGTAGATACATTCCTTAGAAAACCGTGCACATTTTAAAAAAATCATGTTAAAAATAAATGCGACATACGGTATATTAGGGAATATGTTCTACAACTTTTAAAAATCATGTAACAATAACTATACTTGAAAAATTTCACGATCGAATTAAAAAAAGAAACATTAATTTAAGCATCAACTCTTAGAAATTAATTGAAATTATTTATTGCTTCCCATGAACTGATCAATTTAACAAAGAAAACAACTATAGTGAAGAACGAAATGCTGTTTTCAATTTGAAGTACAACAAAATAAAGATAAGAAGTGATTATGTTACGGTGAAATACCGAAATCTGAAGAATGTCGACATTCACCGGTGAATGTCAACAAACACATAGTCGCTTGGTGTATGTCCGAAATATTTGCTAAATGCCCTTATTTCTGACTTTCACCGGTGAATGTCGACATTCACCATGCACTAATGGTGAATGTTGAACATGTCCGAGATTTATATTTTTTTCTCCGTAATTCAGTCGCGATAAATTTTTCAACCTCTCTTTCTGAGAGGAATAACTAAGAACATAAAACACACAGTACTTTCAAAATGAGAAAGGAAAATTATGGAAGTTAAAGACTTACTTAATTATACAGTACGTTCAAAATGAGAAAATCAAATAGTAGTAATAAAAAACTTACTAAATTATGTGAATCAAATCTTATTTACTGCAACAACTTAAACTATTATGACACTTTGAATTGCACAAGAGGCCCTTGCTTTTACAACTGCATTTATTTGTGGAACACTTCCTTTTGCAATGACAGCGTGTATAGCCTTGCCCACCACTTCTCGAATAAGCTGCAGCTGCTTCTCTCAGCGAAATTTCTTCAAAAGAAATCTTATCTATGGAAAGCAGCTTTTCTTTACAAATTTCGAACTGATTACGTGTGTAAAGCTGCTTGAGGGTACCATTTTCATTCGCAAGTTTATAGAAGTCAGAGTCTTCTATTCCAACAACAACCGCTAACACATTTCGATTACCTGTACTACAACAGTCGACATCAGGGACTTGTTTTCGACATCCACCAGAGCATATCTGCGATTGTCGACATACACCGGTGAGGGTCCGAATGTCCAAGTATGTAATGAAATATTCGATCTTTCACCGACGTATTTGGTGTTTATCGACATTCACCGGTGAAAGTCGACATTCTCCAATTTCGGTCTTTCACGGTAACAATTATATAAAATTTGGGTATATTCCCCTATTCCCCGTAACTCCTGCATACACAGTATACAAGTCATGAATAAAAGGTTATTCACATATGTGTTGGTATAAATCGACCATCTTCTGCTTACTGTCAAAATTAGAATTTAAAAAAAAAATTAGAGTGTGGAGGATTGATTCATGTTAGTACAAAAATTTGGCGTAAAAAAGGATATTAATAAACCGTGTTATTTCAAAATCGTGTAAGAAAAGAGTTGGGCGTATATAAATTTTATGTGTATATTCATATTACTCTTTCCCTAAGCAATTTTTTCACATTCTTGTTTAATAAATAAACTCATATGAAATATTCAATTTGCAGTTATATTTGGTTACTATTACTAAATTACTTGAGAATAATTTTTATAATATTCATTCATTTTTATCTAGATAAATGCTGTTAGTTTGTACTGCAAACACTATGTTATGATATTAATACAATAAAATAAGTTTTGGAATAAGTACAATACAAATATGCTTCTTTCTGTCGCAAATCACAATACATATATATTCGGATGAAGGTTACGATTTTATCAAGCTGTTCATTGCGAAAGAAAACAATTTAAGATCCCATATTCTATTCTAATGACCATTCGTTTATTTACTTCAACTACATTTCACATAGAGCAATGAAAAATGAAAATACATACCAACTTATTTAAGTTGATAACTATTACGAGGACAATATTAAAAAGCATTATCTTCATTTTATTTTTCTTAGGATATCTATTTAAAGATTCTTAGACATTTAATAAATAAAACATAGCTGTCATTTCAGCAAAATTATATAAAATTCAAAAGTACTTATATTTTAGTACATATAAATTGCAGATAATGTATATTTATTGATATTTCAACATCTGTAATTTTAAATCGATATGTACATAAATAAAACATTTTTAACGATACAAATTTCAGTGTTGAAAAAGTTTTAAATCCCTACATATGTATAAAATCAAGAATATAAAGCTGTAATAAAAATGTATTATTTTTAAATTTATGAATTATATACTGCTTACTTCTCTTTAACATCTACATCCCATGCAAAATACCTATTGAAAATCTACGGTGCTTTTTGAAGGTACGATACATATAATTTAGTTACAAAAAGTGAAAGGTTTTAAATCAATAACTGAATATCTTTTATTTAAATAAAAACAAAAAATAGGATGTTTTGTAGATCTTTTATACATTATTTTTTTATTTCAAAAACCAAGCAACAGTCATGTCATATGATATATTCAGATGCTGTTATATTTTTTTGCTCCGTAACATATTTTTCATAAGTCAAAGACGCACGATTTTTAATGATAACTCGGTGTATGAAGTCTTCATCCTCAGCCGAGAAACTGCAGAATTTAATTTCCAAGTTCAAAATATTTGAGTTTTCTGCCACAGCGTCACTAAAATGTTGGCCCACTTCCTAAAAATTAAATATAATTGGTTAAGCTGATGCATAGGAAAAATACATACCATAGATGTGTTGTAATAAAAATATAAGAATTTTTTTTTACATTTCTTGCTTTTGATTTTTTATTAAAGAACTAAATTTTTGTGAAAGATTTTCCTAAATTATTTCAGTAAAAAAAAGATTTAAAAGCAAAAAAAGGAGAAGAAAGAAATATAAACTTTAAAACTTAAAAGGCATCGATATTTTGATAAATTCCTCTGATGTTATGAAAAAAGAAAAAAACGCTAGAATTACAGGAAGAAAGTTTGTTAGAATGCATCTACGGATTTGAATGCAATTGATCGTGAATTAAAATGAAATAAAGATTTTAAATTACTTCCGTTTATTTCCTAATGAGTATTAAATATAATTATTACTATTTCATTAATATATCTTTTAATTAGTTAGAGTATGTAAAAAGAATTATAAATATTAAGGAAAAAATACTTTTGGATTCATCTAAAAAAGCTGAAAACAGTTTCTTATTTGTAAATTTCTCTATGCCTATTTTTCCTTTTACTAACTAACATAAAATTGTGAAATAATATTTAAAGCAATTAGTTACAATCATCAATAATCATTGGTTATGATTCTTTTAATTAATTTTTTTAATGAGCAACATGAAGAATATGACTAGCATATATTTTCAACTTTTAATTAGAATAAATAGTATTAAAAATCTTTTTACAGTATCAAAAGTGTTTTTGAAAAGTTTTATTCACTTCATTCAGTATATTTCTAAAAAAAATAAAAAAAACTCTAACTTACTTTGCCTATTCTGTTTTCCGCAATTTTAAAACTTCGAATAGTTTTAGATATTTTTATGGCATCTGCAAATGCTAAGCCAGCTTCTGGCCCAAGTTTATTATTCGAAATATCAATATCTTCTAAATGAGTAAAATTCGAAATGACCTTTGCTAGAAACTTTCCACCTTTGTTTCCGATCCAGTTTAGAGAAACATCCAGTTTTCTTAATTTTTTATTCACAGACAGTGCCGAAGCTATTGTTATTGCGCCCTCATCCGCTATTTTGTTATATTTCAGAATTAGCACTTCTAACGGACAAGATGACATTATGAGTTGCCCAATAGGATCACAACTTTCATCATCGATAAAATTATACGAGAAATTCAGTTCCTTTAAAAACTCGTGGGCTATGAATTCTCTGGATAATATACCCAGCTGGAAATTAGAAGCTGTCCCATTGGAACATCTAAACCTTTCTAACTTATTCAGTTTGCGTAAACCTCTTAAAAACGAATTGAAATCAGTAATAGACAACTGGTATGTCTCAGAATCCAAGCAACTAGGAGTTAATATGAAACTAAATTCTTTTATTTCGGCAAGGCATCCAAGTAGTACTTCAAAATCAAGGAAAGACGTATGAACTTCAGGTTCACGTACAAAATCATCAAGAATCATATCGAAATCTTCGGAAGATAGGTCAACTGTAAATGGTATCCGATCCCTTTTCTGTAAATTTTTTATTTGCAGTCGAAAAAAGTAGCTTTGGAATGTTTTGAGGAAATCTTCTAGCTCCTTGATATCCGAACTATCAGGCATGAAATCTTCGATGGCTTCTTGCACTATGCGTTCAATCAGCATTTTCTTCCAATTGTTGTTATATCGCCAGATTTCACTGCAGGGCCACCTCACTTCGCATTGCCTTTCCCAATAAATTCCATCATCTATAACAGGTAATGTATATTTAAAAGGTACGGTTAGAGGAAGATATTTTGAAATTCTTCGCCATTGTTCTTCAGTGGCATTTGCTTTCAAATTTTGAAGTCCAGGCCCTGAAAGATAGTTTTTAAAAATATATTTTGACTCTATATAGTAACACATTTCATACATTTTACACCAGATGTGCATCAAATTTACTTCAGGTCTGTAAATCGGATTTATATTTTCATTCTAGAGGGTTAAAAAAATTTCTTTCGAAGAAAAAACTCCATCTTTGTGCATATATAAGTATGATAATTGTGCTAAAAAGTTAAAAATACATAATATGTACTCCAATTAACACATTACTGCATTTCAGATCTATGAGCACTTTGATAACAATAAATTTGATTATCTTTTTGCAGTTACTAGTTTCATTTATTTTTTTGTACTTATACTAGCTGGTATACCCGTTCTTCACACAGGAGAATTCAAAAATTAAACAATACAGATTGTAGAATAAAGAAGTTTTTTTAAGAAGTTAACTTTACGTAAATTGCAATTTAAACAACAAAAACAACAAAAATCTTTTTGCGTATCTCAGCTAAATAAAAAAACTTATTTGTTATATTTTATGTCTCTAGATCTAATGGTTGGTAAAAAGTTTTTTTTTAATATTTATAACGCCTCATAACTCTCTTACGGGTCGATTTTTAAAAACAAATTCTTAAGCTGATCTCGCTCAGCAAAAGTAACACATTGATACATATTTTGTGTAATGAACGCTTAAAATAGTGTAAATAATTTATATTTGGATGATTTAATATGTTAATATTAAATTCTGTTATATTTATTGTATGTTAAAATTGCAATATTCGCAAGCAACGCCGTTCCTTACATTATGATGACGATTCAATGGAAACATATTTAAATGTTGCTGGTAGAGCCAAGTTGGCATCATTTTTGGGGACCACGTTAACAACTTGGCGATTGATTGAACGGTGCAGAAGTTGATATGCTGCAGCGCTACCTGGGGGAAAGCTGCAACAAAAGTATAGTACAAAAACCTTCTCTCATAAAAAATACATATAAATGCCAGTTCTCATAGTATTCCATCGAACGGTGTAGGAGGAAGCGATTTCATATATACAAACATCCATTTTTATATTGATAGATATAGATGCCTGAATGATCTAAGTCAAGAAAATATAGAAGATGTACTTATGGTATCCAACTACCCGCAAAAATTTAAAAAGAAACTGAGATATATAAGGATTATTATATTATTTTTATTTGATTCCAGGTTGTTTAGTGAATAATTCTTTTGAGAAACACAGTAATAAATGTAAAACGAAGTTAAATATCCACAGTTGAAAGAATCTGCAAAAAATTTATAAAAATAACATAAATGCAACCAACTCTAAAAATTATTTACGCCCAATTTTTCAATTTTTGTACATTTATATATTACGTTAATATAATAATTTTCGAAATTAATTAGCAAACACACAAATATGTTTAAATTTTTACAAAGAAAGTAGAACAATTTATGTTTATAAATTGTTCTATGATTCTTTGTGTAAAAATGTTATTACTACTACATGAAATCGCTTTAAATGCTTGTGTTATATTTATATCAACGGTTTTAAATTTTCTAATAATGAAGTATTTTTTTTAAAAAATAAATAAAAGCTGTTTTAGAAGACACTCAAAAAATATTTTTTTTAATTATCTTTATAATTTTTTCAAGAATCTCTGCCCCTGTTTCAAATTTTCCTTAAAGCACATTTTTCGTATAACGTTCTTTAAAGTTAGTAACTGCATTCTCAAACAATTGGAGCTTTTGCAGTAGAAAGCGGAACATAAAATAATTGGTATATTATTACTAGGTTGCAGAAAAAATCAACAACAAAAACAGTATTATCAGTTTTTGACAAATTCCGAGTTTTTCATAAATTCTGATACCTTAAAAACTTTATTTTAAATCAATCATATCAATTTAGTATAGTTAATTATGTATGTTATAATAAAATAACTTTATCCAGCCACTTTTCGCGTAATGTTAGGGATTAAGCCCATAGTCGGAATAGATTTTTTAGATAAAAAGGATTCTAGAAATACTATATTCTGATTTCGGTATCATATTTGGAAAAAAAAACATATTTTATTACTCTTTTTTTATAATCCGAGTTTATTCATTTTTCTGGCATAAAATATATTCCATATTTTGTCTCGTATGCTGTAATGCTATTTGAATTTTCGTTATACATGTTAAAAGAAAAAAAATGCTTTTATTTGGAAAACTTTGAAAACTTTGGGAAACAGTGTATTATAAACAGATGAATGAGTCAAAAGCCGAGCGAATTTGCATGGAAATAGAGATATTTTTTCCTTTCAGAAAATATATTAAAAATTTAGTTGAGGTCCTTTTTCACACAGGTAACTTTTCCTTTTATTTACTTATGCATTCATAAGGAGCTTAGTTATCTATATAGTGAAATACGCTTAAGGCGATATAATACCCTAAAAATCATTAAACTGTCGAAAATATTTTTATTGGCTTATTTGATACCCCGAATCTTTATAAATATGCCTGCAAAATTTCAAACCTTTACCTGCATTTTTTCATTAAGTATTGAAGCAATGTTTGATGCTAAACAGTAACTACCACGCCTACATTTCAGATTATCTGCTAGAAAAGAGCCTGATAAAAAATGAATTAATTATTTTTCTAATGCGCATCAATGAGATTGACATTATATATGCAGCAATAAGTCATTTTAAGAAAGAATTGTGCAATTCATGCAAAAATTCTAGTTTGTGAATTATTTACTGGGAAGATCAAATGGATTTGGTCAATATTTAAAAGATGTTCGTGCTTTTTATGATATTATTTTGAATGAAATTAAAATTTCAAAACGGATTCTCCCAAAGCACAAATACTAAATCTCATTTTGATAACTCAGATAATTAAAAATCTAATTCGCAAGAATAGAAAAACTCTCCCATTTTTATATATTTGTTTTTGGTGATATATACATATATCCCATGTGTGCGAGATTCAACACTTTTATTATTAAAATATTTTAAGATATTTATTCAAACAAATGCACATATACAGTTCTTAGATTTTGATGTATTTTACCTATAAATTGCTATTTAATTTTGCTTATATTCGTGTACAATATTTAACATTCGAAGGCTTTTAAAATCATGGAAATAAAAAATAAAAGCATAAATATCTTTTGTACATGTCGTGTATTAGCTCTGAGCATAGAATTAGCTCTGAAGTGTGTGTATTTATTTTTTTTTATAATTATTAAGATAAAGTTTTATAAAATATTGAACTTGCATTTGTTTTTTTCTATATATTCATTATGGCAGTATACTGTTTAATTGTTCGACCTTTGTGAATTTTTTTTATGTTAAGTAGTTTTAAATAAGCTGATTAACATTTCATAAAAGTTTCAGACTATTCGATGAATAGTATATCATGTGATTCATGGAATGGAAACTTCAAACTCATATTTCTCCATGTTGAATTTTTGTACATATACTGTTATTCAAAACCCTAAGGCTTTTTTGATAATTGAAGAATGGGTTTGAAATTTTTTATGCATGTTTTGTAAAATTGTGCATGGAATTAGCTCTAATATGTTTAGTACTTTTTCTAAGAAATTTCAAAATCAAAATTAATGTTTTTTGGGGGTATTTTTAGAAGTTTAACTATAAAAAAATTAATAAAAAATTAAAGAACAACAGCAGAAAAAAAAACATGGACAGTTTTATGTAGTATATTATAAGGTACTTGGAAAAAAATTTTGAAAGAAAAGAGACATATTTAAAAAAGCCTTAGTGATTTAAAAAATGCTTAAAAAATTTAAATTTTACAAACATTTTGCAACAAATTAAAAAATTTTTTGTATAGAATTATTATTAAATATTAATCTTTATAAAATACAATTAAAACCAAATATCAAATATTAAAAATAAAAAAAAAATGTTAAGATGGTACCATATTGCCTTAACGGGAAAACGCGTAAGACGAAATATCGCTTAACATGGATGAATACAACGGTCCCGACAAACTATGAATTTCCATGCATTTTTTTTCTCTTAACACGACACGAAAATTGCTTGAAATGAAAAGCTTTCCATTTTTGGGAATCTACGAAGTACGGAAAACGCCAGATTGTTTATGAAACGTGTTTGAGAAAGTTTCTCAAACACAACATTTTTGGACAATCCTACACTATCATCGAAAGTTTTCAATTGCAGTAGCAGATTATAATGTGTAAAGCTCCAATTATGGCAGACAAAGACATTTTGGAGCTTGTTCAAAGATAAAAAAATATATAATTGGTGCAGATTCCGGCAACGAAAATAAAGTGAATAATGGAAATCCTGTTTCCACATCAACCGAATTGTGGAACACAATGAAAAAGTACAAGCAGTTATTTAGACGTACATTCCAATAGTGAAAGGAATAACAAATTCGACTACATAAAACAAGCTGTTGACAATTTGGTGTTAAAATGAAAACGCAAAGAGAAATTTGAAAATATTTTCGAAAATCTCAATAAAAGTTTTGTTTTTAAAAAAACTTTAAAAAAATTGTACTTAATTTCATTAAGTTCTTGTGAATGTTTTTGTTTCATTGATTTTTATTAAATACTTGCATATATACGCATCTAGGTCAATAAAATGTACTCTAATAAACTTAATTTTGTTGAAGATATGTTTTTTGGCTATATCCTTCAACACGAAACAATGTTTCGGTCCTCTGAGTTTCATGTTAAATGCGTTTCTGGATGCATTTAATTTATTAATAAGAGAAAATATGTTCTGTATCTGACACAATTTTGGCTGTATCGACCAAAGTTTTGACTTTTAATCTTCAAATCTAGCATTTCAAATACAGACTGATAGTTCATTAAAAGAACTATATGCATGTCATATTCATTTAATACTTATAAACTTAATCATGGTAAGTAAGTAACGTATTTTTCCACGGTTGTCCGATGTATTACTTTTTATATATTTTGATTAGCTTGTAATATTATTTGAATTAAAAACTTGCTTGTTTTTTTAATATGCAAGGAAATTGTAGGAGTGAAAATAGTCTTCTAATAAGAATTATAGCATATAAGACTCAGAATTCTTAATTTATAAAATGCTACCTTCTTCATCTTTTACCTTTCAGTTTAAAGTTCTTTTACCTTTCAGTACGATAAAAAAATAACTGAAATGCTATTAAAGTTTTAAATTAATTAGTTTTGGAGGGAGTCAGTTTCGTTTTGCAAATAAATGTTCTGTGTCGTCAAGAAAGAGAACTGTTTTTATTTTTCGTGCGCAAATTTAGTAAGGAAAATTAGCAATGATTATAAAATCAAAAGTAAGCTTTTAGACAACACAGATACTGATTTTGCGTTTAAAAACACCGAAAAAAAATACAATTTCATTAATGATTTTTTTTATTATTAATGAAGTGACATCTATGGTATTTTTATACCTAAATTAATTCACGATTTCATTAAACAACCAAGAGCTCCTTCCCAATATAAGTAAAAAAAAGTAAATTAATCTAAGAAATTAAAAATATTTTTTTCTGTAGGTTATATTGCGGAAGGGAAAGACAGTTAAAAAGGAAATCAAAGTTTTTTTTTTACGTTGAAAACTATGAAATTGTTAATTAAAAACAAACACATAGTTTAGCATAAGCACGTAGCATCTTCATGCATATATTGAGAAAATTTAATGAAAAATTTAATCTTGCGCTTCAATATTTTTTTTCTGATAGCTATATCGGATTTAATTTTTCACCCTGGAACTAATGTTTATTGGAGAAAATCTGTCTATTTATTAAAAATGCAGAAGTTCCGAATTGTCTTTGATGGATTGAAATCTCAACGATTTTCAACAAGAAAACGCACCTTTAACAAGACTAATGTGAAGAATTTGAATTGTACAATAGCTGTGGAGTAACGAAAATAACTATGGTATACATACGTATTTTAATATAGACCAATTTGATTAAGTTAAAAAAATGCCTTCAGATCCCGTTATGTGCAGCAAATATTGGAAACACATTTTAATTTAACAAATATTTTATTCAAAAAACAAAACAATAAATAAATGAAAATTTAAATGTCAATTTAATTATTAAAATGAAAAAAAAAACTTTTATTGTGTGTATTTTATTTTCAAGTTTTCTTTCTAATTCTAGTTGGAGAATATATTTCTGAGAAGTCAGTATGAAAATAAGGATTTTTTTTTAAAATTAATGATACCTGCGTATTATAACATCGTCCAATTTCGAGAAATTTTTACGTAAGCCAAAAAAGATCTTTGTCATCCTTTTCGAGCATTCGTAAAAACAAATGTGCAAAACGAATGCTTTTTCCACATAGTTCATCGACAAAAAAAATTGGTTAAGATTAGAAAAACAATAAATACTATATATGGAAAAAACATCTGCACAGGAAATAAACGAAAGCTTTTAGTAACTGCATTATATTGGTGACCAAAACCGCCACAATTACATTCAAAATTGCAGATGAATATACTTTATATAACGCAGCCCCTTAAATTCCAATAAGTACGAACCCACATGCCATCCAGTTCTTGTATGTTCCTTATTTTTCCATTTTCCAAAACTTCAAACGTCTTTCAAGTATTTACGCATTAATTCATTGCATACTATCTCTTCAGTATGAAATTGGTACTGTTATGCTATGAATTGTTTCGTTTAATGCTATTTTACCAATTCAGTAGGTTTACGACAGTTAATATGTTTTAATTGGCCTCTGGCGATTTTTTTTGTTGTGTTTTTACGCCCCCCCCCTCTCTGAAACGGAAATGTACCAAAAAAAGTTTACTATTTTTTAGAATGCGCAAACAAAATTATTACATTTGTATATGTGCCTGAATGTTTTTCTACTATTGGCTGCATATCGCGACAGTTGGCAACATGTTTTTATTTGACAAAATTGGTCGATGGTGTAAAAGGCAAGTACGAAGTTAATTTACATCTGATAAATATTGAGAATTTACAGTACACATCAACAAAGTTAAGAGAATGTGAATCGATTAAAACTATTTTTTAAGAAACTCATTATTTGTGTCTGAAATGATAAAGGTTTCACGACAATATAATTGATTTCTCATAAATGTTCCATACAATTAAACAAAAATTATACACACACATTATCTCTTTTACATATTCAGAATATTAATAAAGTTAATGTAACTTGACATAATCAGTAAATATTTGTACCTGGCTAATTTACTATATGACATCTCATAACTTTTTATTAAGGGAAGATTTAAGATTATTCATAAATCGAAGCTGAGTTTATGAAGATCATCATTCAAATACATGGCCAATATGTTATATGCCGATAACATTAATCTAATTCATTGATTCTCTGAAATATAAGGGAATGGTTGTATCTATTTTTAGATAAATTCTTAAATCTTCCTTAAGATTGATTAGCAATTAAATGCCATTTTGGGTAGTTACTAACCTTTTAAGTGTTTTGAAGCTTTAATAATTATCGTTATAAGTTCAGGTACAGGTGACAAGATCCAATGAGGATCTTCTGCTCTAATGTGGCGGGCATTAAGATTCAATACATCTTGAGGAAGTAAAAATTGATGGTCTATCTGATAATGATCAGGCGTTTCTCCTCTGGATTCTTCTTCACTGGAATCTGTTTTAAAACTTGAATCTGTCGTTCCGTACGTAGAACCCGTTGATGTTTCATACTCAGTATTTGTTGTTGTACCGAGTGTAGTTCCTGTTGATGTTTCATCTGAAGTTCCAGATGTAGTTACTGATGATCCACTTGTTGTTTTGCGTGAAGTCTCCGAAGTTGTGACTGATGAACCAGTCGTTGAAGACGCTCCTGGTGTTACTTCTGAATATACGGAGCTCGATTCCTCTCCTTCTGTGGTACTGAAAGTACATTGAATTGTTAACAGAATGAAAAATTCTACTTATATGACATCATTAAAGAATATAAAAGTTATAATACATTTAATGTTCAGAAAAATAGGGACAGTCTTGTGTTCGTTCAACCAGTAATATTACATTTTTAAAGAACACTTTAACTCACTTAAGAGTTTTAGACTATAAGAGGAATTGCAATCGAGTAATGGTCATTAACAGATTTGATCATCTTTGAGCAAGTCTTGGAGATTCATTACAAATTCCCCTGCTAAATATTGCGAATATCAAGTGTTATACTAAGTCTGTTGAATCTTTCAAATATTTTTTTTTCTTTTTTTTTCTGTGTATACTTATGAAAAAACATTATTTTTGTGAGGAAACGAGAGATGTTCAAATGAAAAAATAATAAGCAAGAAATTATCTATGGGTCTCACTTTTTGTCAAAAAGAACTTATGTGTAATTCGGCATTTCTCCAAGAAAAAACTGGGATTTTTATTTTTAGCTTAAATTTTATAAATCTAGCAAAATTTAGAATTCGTTAATTTTTGTATTTTTCATGAAAGTCATTTAAATATTATAACTTCGAGAAATTCCTTCAAATCGAAAGGCGTCTCGAAATGACCCGATATATAGCTGATACAGCTAATAGTGACATAGCTCTTGTATGTGTTTTAACACAATAATAATAACGATGGCAGCATTTGAGAACACTTTCTGAATAAGCGATAGCTTTTCGTAGGGTGGAACGGGTTGGCAGTATAATAGTGTATGTACTCTATTACTTTCACTAAAAAAAATTTAAAAGAAAACACGTATTAACAGCACCACACCAAATTTGAGCCACTTGAATCACGCCATTTTCCGCTAAAATCAGACTCTTTCTTTTCAAATAAAACACGCAAAAAATTTTGGTACTTAAGTATTATCGCAATCTATTGGCGACAATATATGAAACGAAGCACATGATTGCCAAATCAGAGCGTACTACACATATGAAATCGGGATTTCCAACTTGGCGAGTTATTAATAGAGTTAGCGATTTTTGGGGTAGCAAAATTTTTTGTTGCTTTGGCATCACGGTGCAATTCGCGTGGCGTAAGCTTTGTTGAGGCGACGCTAATACAAAAGTACTGAAAACTCTCTTTAATTCGTAAAAATCCAGATACTGCATTTTTTTATTTAAAAAAAATATGAGGTACATTTGGTTTTGCCAGGCTCAAAGCGATAAAGTCACCATAAATAATATAACAGCTACAAAATGGAATATTTCCGTGGATAAAATTTTACTACTACATTTTGAAAACAATTCGTGGTGTATTCTTACTAGTAACATCTTTTTCATAATGTATCAAAAATAGATAAAAAACCAATAAGAAGTAACATTTATGACAATGTTTTATGTGTATATTTAGTGTTATCTCTAATAAAGCCTACTTGGCGAGATTTGTGCGGGCGTAACGGAAAAGTTCTGTGTGTGTATTATTTTAACATAGTGCTGATTTTGGATGATTTTCCATATTTTGGCGACGTATATTTTAGAAAAAAATCTGCAATTCACCAAGGGACTCCTTACATTTCACTTTAACTTTATTACATTATATTTGACAAAAATTCAAAACATTCACTTACGTGTCTTCAATTTCAGTGGATTCGTCTTCATCCGACATCATAAAAGCAAGAAACAGAACAGGTTGAGACAATCAAGTTAGGTAAATTGTTACAATTTCATGTATGCATAAGAGTTACTAAAACAGCAGCTATAAAAAGTCTAGTCATAGAAAATTCAAAAGCCAAGATATTTATGAACGTATTTGTTAAGGTACGTGACAAAATTCGCAATTATTTGTGTTATGTGGAATGGCAGTAGTCTGTACATGAGAACATGTAAACAAAATTTTCTTGTGCTACTTGTTAATGTTTCTTTCTGTTTGTCTGCTTCTTCTCGAATGAAAAGTTTGCATAGTACAGGCAATACACTTGTAGCAAACATTAATCATGGCTAGATATTGAATTTGACAATTAAGATGGCCCTCCACTCTCCACTTTCATCCTAGTTAAAAATGAAGACTTTTAACTGACACATTTAACTTGTATCAGCTTCATACACCCGGTTACTTGTATTTGAAATTATGCAATCGCAATCCATTAGCTATTATACTTTTAAAGAAAAAAAATCCACGGTTTTTTTTACCATTTCGCCATCGTAGGCGATAAAGTCACCAAAAATGATACAATGGACAAGAAATGGAATATTCCGGCTTGTAACCTTTTACCCATACATCTTTAAAACAAGTCGTGGACTTTTCTTATAAGTAACGCCTTTGGTACTTACGTATTACCCCAACAATCGCCAACATTCAAGATAACTCGTCAAGTTTGCAACCCTAATTTCGCATGTGTCGTATGCGCTGAATTGGCAGTCATGTCTTTCGTTTCATATAATGACGCCAACATGATATGATAATACTTAAATACCATGCCCTTTTCCGAAATACGTAAAAAATGATTGAAAAACCAATGAAAACTTGAGTTTGGCCTACAACAGCTGTTGTGTATATATACTATGTGTTGTCGCCAATAAAGTCCGCTTGGCGAGAGTGCCTGCGAAATGAAAAATACCAATCCTCCTTCTCTCCATATACTAAGAAGAGAATATTCAATTAATGGTATTTAACGTACGTCTAATGTCGTAATACTTCTAGTGTTTTTAGGTTGAATTTTGAAAGTTGGTTGTGTGTGTGTTCAAAAGTTGATGTTTCAAATTTCACAAGAGATATTGCAGAGATCTGAATACACCTGATACGCAACATCTTTTCCGAATAAAAAAGTTCTTTCATGTTAAATAGTGCTAGGACTTAAAGTCATTAAATAGTGTGATATGGAAGTTACCGGCAATACAGTTCTGAGTACTTCCACTTTATTGCAACCTATTGGTGACATTATATGAAACGAAGCACCTGGTTGCCAGTTCAGTGCGTATGACACATAGGAAATTGGAGTTGCCAACTTTGTGAGTTATTAATAGAATTGGTGATTGTTGCGATAATACACAAGTACTCAACTTTGCTATCCCTTTTTAATAAAGTGGTTTTTCTAATGGAAAATAACTATGGATTTTTAAGATAAATTTTCTATTGAATAATTCTTTTTAGATATGAAAAATTATAATTGTAGACATCAAAGAAAGGTTTAAAAATGCGTATTTATAAGGTCAATTTTGCAGTGTCTTATATTTAAATATTTTCCTTTAAAGACATATTCTGATCAACAAGACCATGCAGATGTGAAACAGCAAGAATTGCACTTCTCTCTCATCATTTTCTAAATGTTTTATTATCTTGTATTGTAATGACTACACGTGATTTATTTTTCACAGAGATTAAAACTTAGTTTACCTTGGCGTTAATCCCGTGTTTGTTTTGAATTCTTAAAATTCGAAAATTTCATAATCTTTTAAGGAATTTATGGTCAGCCGACATTCCGTTTTGTCATGTATTCACAAAACAACAAAAGTAGTTTATTTTTCAATTCCTACTATTAGCTTACTCTCACTATATATTTATTTATTTATCTTGTCCAAATTTTGAATCGTTAATAAAATATTTCTATTCATCCAATCAAATTAAAAATTTGTTTTTAAACTTGTAGTGGATTATATTTGATGTTAATACAGTTTTTTCAAATATTAATTCATCAATTAATAAATTAGATTAAATTAATTACAGAGTTTCAACGCCAACTTAGAGTCGCCTCCATTTTTGTAACAATGTAACTTAAAACAATGACAAAAGTTGGCGTCGAAAACCGGTTTTTCAGCCAAACAAGCCAAACCGGGTGTGCATTGTTACAACAATTCAGACAAATCATACTTTTTTAAATTCCTATTATTAATTCCCTCTCTCTCTCTCTGTATATATATATATTATATATATATATATATATTGTTCAAATTTTCAATCGTTTATAAGATACTTTCTTTTTATCCATTCAAAAAAGGAATTGACTTTTTTTTTTTAATATTACTTGTTATATTTTACTTTCTAGCCATTCATTCAGGATTAAATTGCTTCTTTCAGTTTAATGTTATCAAAGACTTGAGCTTCCAAACCATGAGTAAAATACATTAACAAAATAAAACAAATCATTTGCTCAATTTAACATGATGTATTGCATGAGTTATAATGGTGAAAAAACTAACTTTAAAAAAAGTTATTATTTGGTTTTGCATAAAATTTAAACATTATCGAAATTCTCAATTTATAAAAACAGATTATCTGAACGGGGAAGTATTATACTTCCTCAAGCATTATTATATATTTTTAGCTAAATGTCTTGATTCAAATATTAATATATCCCTTTAAGACCCAAATTATTTTTATCTTTAAATATTAAATTCTTCTGGTTATTAATACTATATTGACCTCCAATGACACTGGGAAAATAATAAAAATTCCCACTTCCCCTCCCCCCTGTAATGTAGATCGCACCCGCACGAACGTGGGGTTGGGCGTTTTCTGTGAAATTAGCACCTGTGAAATTTTATATTCTTTGGCTCTAAGTTAATGGAAGAAACACACTTAATCACCTAAAATTGTTACAAACAAGGAATTTATTGATGTAAAATTAAATATTTTATTGTCTCATTATTTATTTCCTGTGGAAATCTTTAAAACATGCTTTTGTTTTTGATATGCATGAATACACTTTGCATTTTTCACAACATGTTTTCGAAATGCTTTCGTAGTTTACAAATCTGCACTTGCGAGGCTTTGAAATGTCATCTACAGATTAAAAATGGCTATACTTGCCAAGCTTTTTATCATGGAATGGCCGGAATAAGAGGCATGGCATGTATAGCAGATGGATCATAACACTTCGATCTTTTTGCGAGTGGAGTCACACACACTCGCACACATACAACACTGTTATCTTCATCATCAGTTAAAATACTTTTTTAGTTGGTGTGTGTGGAGGAGCTGCTAAACGATTTCTTAACTTAAATTTTAAGCGATCCATTTTGATCTTTTGGGGGGGGGATTTAATTTGATATTGCATCTTGCTTGCACAGAAACCAAGGATTTGCAACAGCTAAAACAATGAAATGAATGGGTTCAAGAGATTTTGATGGTAACGTATGATCCAAAATTGTCTTTCCATTTCAAATATTTCCATGTTTTTCTTCATCGCTCTCCTGTGAACTTGATTCTCCTTTCAATATACGTGATTCATATGTTTTGTGTTCGCAGTATTATCATCATCCGAGAGATCACTAAGTTCTGATCTAAGTTCAATCTGATTTATTCATCAATTGTAAAATTTCTTCTTGTGGGGGGAATCTTTCTCCTTTTAGACACCTGAAAAAGTTTTTGGTTAAAAGTTAACGGTATTCCACATGAAAAATAATAAAATGTATCAGAAAATTTTATTATTAAATATATATATATATATATATATATTTAAATCACACCATACTAACTCCCACCGAAAAGACCCAGATGTTTTTTTGGGGAGGATGAGAGATATGGATGGAGATATACGTGTAAAGGATGAAAGTGCCACACCCCTCATCAAATGTGTGAAAGAGAAAATTAATTTCAAAAAAGAGCCAGAGAAAGAAAAAAAGGGTTTCGTCCATGGCAAACTCAAGGATATATGGTTTTAATTGTATAACGGAATATTTCGTTTTTATTTAAGCTTTTATCAACATAATTGAAACAGAAAAGAAAACTCATACGGCACTCTTACATTTATAGCTGCAATTACTCAAGTAACGCCCAACCCACACGATCGTGCGAGTAACGAAATCCCGAGTCCTACAAGCAACATTAATAGAGTATAACTAATATTTTTTCTATTTTACATCTATTTAAACATTAATGCAAAAATTTGTATCCAAGCAATTAGAAATGTATGCATAATTACCTTTTTACGACAGATAAAAAGAAGACATCTTTTCGTTACATTTGAAAACAAAGCTAGATTTGCCCCCTGAAAGTAAAACATGGACTACAACCACCATCTTGTTGATAAAAAGTGATACCTTACACTTTCTACAAACACGCTTAATCGTTGGATTCAAGATTTTCTTACATATGACTATTCCAGAAGCAAAAACGTATAAGAATGTCTATCCCGCACGACTGTGCACGCACGTTGGGTCTTAAAAGGTTATACTATCTTACAAATAATTTTACTGCATATGCTAGCTGAGTGGTGTGTTAAAACCCCAATTCATCGTCCCTTGGCGATGATTATTCACTTCAGAAAATTGTTGTAACCCCCCCCCCCCTGTATTTGTTAGTGTTTACAGTCATTAGGTGTGAGGTACCCTTTGAAGAGAGTGGCTGGCGCTATATCCAGCTCTGAACCAATTAACAATTGGTAATAATATTTATAGCTTATTAAAGTTTGTTTATTAATTTAAACTGAAGTTATTATTTGATCTGAATTAATTGACTTATGGAAACTTAAGACGAACCTGCCAGATACCGAATTGTACTCAACATGGTGAGCTGAGTGAACTTATGGTTGCCATTATTTCTTTCGAGTCATTGCATCGAGTTATTGTGCCACTAAAGTCCCAATAGTTGTGGTAAATTTTGATGCACTTTAAATCCGCCGAGACTCAAACTTCCCACGTTAAAGTTGTTGAAAGTTTGGAGAATAGGATGCCTGCACAGGTTTCGTCCTCTTCACTTAATGGGAGTTCGAAATGATGATATGTATCCCGAAAACTTTTGTGTAGCTACATATTGTGACAACAGTATAGAATGAATCGATCTAACAATTTTAGGACATCTATTTTTTTTAATTAATGGTAATACATATGGAAGGAACTTGAAAAGTAAAGATCAGAGCTTTAATATAATTAATTATTATTCAGATAACACTTAAAACTTTCTTTTTTCATCTTTCACTCTGCAAATTTTAAATTATAAATAATTTCTGTTCCTTTCAAATACTTTTATACAAATTAAAGCAGATATTTTAAGTAAAATTATGATTTTAAATCCTTCAAAAAAGGGGAACAGACTAAATTTGAATAATAACGTATCCTTCATGTATCGTTCTTATCTCTTTACTGATAGTTAACTATTGCTTCGATTACCAACAACCGTCTGTATAGATTTGATAGATGTTAATCTTGTAAACTATGAAATCTGAAATTCATAAGAACAAAATATTTTATGTGCAGCATTTTTTATTCATATAAATTTCATTTTTTTCCCAATTATTTGCCATCAAATTAGATTTTCAGGATGTCTAGACACATACTTAATATCTAGAATACTCTGTGATTATAAAACATTTAAAAAGACTGCATTCTTGTTGAGCTAATGCAATTAATACAATTACTAATTTTGATGTACAGCGATTTAAGTTTTAAACTGCATATTTCTTCATATTTCACATAATTTAATTCCTTCTATTACAAAACGTTGTTTCAAATCTTATATAGTATTTACAATGAGGGGACTATAATACTAAGACAGTATCGCGTTTGTCATTTATATATGAAACCATTATTAAGAAAATGCAAATTTTAATCTTTAAGGTAATTATCATACAAAACACAGTACTATTTTATCCGATAATTAATTTCAGTTATTTTTTAATCAAAATGTCACGTGAAAGATACCGCTTACTGTGCTAAGCCACAACAGACAATGCAGAAATATTAGTTACTAGTTAACTCTGTATTTGTTTCTTGACTGTGACTAAATGACGCTATGGATGGCTGATAATGGTGGTTACATTCTGAGAATAGTTAATAAAGAATTCCAGACATCTATTAACTCGGTATACAGCGATAATTTATCACGGAATTATATAATAGCTTCAATATCATGAAGTATAAAAATTATTAATAAAGATATATTAATTGTGTATTAATTTTATATAAAAGAAAAACATTGAGTTAATCGAAGGCTTTTGCATTTTAACTTGAACTGCATATTAATTTATAATAAATGACTGCAAATACAATCTGCTCTTAGAGCTGTGCCAAAACTATAAATAGCATGAAAGTTCATGTATATGCTCTCTAAATAGTTAAATAAATTATAATAAATAAATTTTAAAACATTAATAAACCTGGATCGATAGACACACTTGCCAAAGAATTAAGAAACCCAGGTTCAATATTTAATTGGACAACATTTTGCAAGAATAATTGTTCTGATTCATTAGGGCTTTGAGTCTACAAGCTTCTGCAGTGCATTTACATCTAGAAAATACCATGCACTGGCTATGCTGTTTTTTAGGTCTTACAAATTAGATGGAAGCGTATAGGTGTCTTTCTACCTTGTCCCACACATTTTCTAATGGATTAAAATTCGGGCAATGAGGTCGCCAGGAAAGATGTTGGTAGTTAGACTGATGTTCAGCAAACCAATCTTGAACAATTCTGGCACGATGAATAGTACGCATTATCATCCATGAAGCATCCATCTCCAACAGGGTAAAATGTAACAGATGCAATTAATTAGTCAGCATATCTAGATATCTCATGGCTTCTGCTTATCCTCGAGGATCACCAAGGCACCACTTTAATGCCAGCAGGATATGCCCTATATCATGATACTCCGACCAGACCCTTGCTCATTGCGAGTAAGGCAACATGGATTCATGGCTTTGTATTTTTCTCACCAAATTTGATGTATTTCGTGAGTGCAAAATAAGGTGTATCATAAGTCATCCGACCACACTACCCATTTCCAATCCTCAGAAGTCCAGTTTCTTCTCTTCTGACACCATTGTAAAAAAAGTTTTGCCCTTTAGGTAGAAATGAGTGGTTTACTCATACGCACCTGACTAAGCGTTCATATCCTCTGCAATTTACAGCAAGTGGTTAGTGCTGAAATTTGTTGAAATGAACCTTGATTTATGATTTGTGTCAGTTGAAGCACAGTAGAGTTCCCTGTTTTGCCGTACGATTCGTCGAAGAAGACGCCGATCGCACTCTTGGAAAATTATACTCGAACTACAGTTATGTCTTCAAGAGAAGGACTATGAGTTTTGATTTAAATTTTTGAAAGGCTTAGGTAAGGCTGTTTTTGAGAACTCCCAGTGTGATTTTTTTGTATTCTTTCTAAACGGACATTAACAATAAGCCCTTTTTTCAAATGTTGAAAGATCTGTCGTTTTTCTTTTACTATCGTGCTTTATTCATTGTAAAAAGCACACTTATTCCTTACTTATACCAACATTTTTACCACGTTTTACCCTCGTCCTTAAGAAAATTTGTTTACTTCATCCCTAGCACGCATTCAAATGCAAATCTCAAATGTTTTTAATTCATTGGCTAGGGTGTGCATATTATTAACGCTCCACTTGGAAACAGCTCAAATTCTACTAATAATAGATATCGTAACTTTAAATCATGGTCAAGTGGTGAGAATTAACTGGTATACTACTCTCTTAACTTTTACAGCACAGCAGTAAAAGAATTTTCAACACTCCTTCTACATAATGGGCATTAGAACATGAGACCAGGGCTGGACAGAAACATCGGCTGCGAGTTTATAATCAGAGCCGCTTGCTTACCCCCACCCGCTATGATAAAACTTAAACTAGCTTATTCATAGTATACTTAATCCTATTTAAGGGTAACTTTTTAAAAAATGAGTTATCAACTATAAATTTTGATATTTGGTCTTAAATTCAGAAAAGTGCTCTGAGATTAAAATGCATAAACCTGGTTTTCACCACTATAAGTTGATTTTTCTTTCTTCCTTTTTTCCCATCAAAATAAACTTGACTTAAAATATCATTCAGATATATTGATCACATCCCAATATATTGGTATGTGACCAGGAAAGTAACAATACGAGGGATGGGCGTGGAGAAAGGGATGAACACCAGTTACGAAAAACAGGCAGCATCGAACAAAATGAGTTTATTTCAGAACGATACTATAACAGAGTGAGGAAAATGCCAAGAAATCAGTAAGTTTTTTTTATCTACTCAGCGAATAGACATATGTTAGTTAATTTCTGTGGACAATAATACTTTAATGGACATAAAAGTCAAATGCTACTTTATAACATCTCACAATATTACATTGCCTGAGTGAGTGGATATTAGCATCACACTGTTCAGCTAATCGATGTCTTTCGGTGAAGGACTTCGTAATTATGAACACATGGTCAAGTGACAAGGACGATTAGCTGGTACCCCTCCTCTCCTAACTACCACATGCCCCAACAGGAGAACTTTTAAGCTCTCGACATATTTAGCGTGCATCGTTCCCCTACATGGCGGTACTGGGCTCAAACTCATGACACGTCCGGCAAGAGACCATTACCTTATCCACTAGGCTACTGCGGTCACATACTTCATTGTCAAAACAAGGTATAACATGTTTTAAAGTATCTATGGTCATTTTATACATGCACAAATTATCTAGTAAAATTTATTAAAGTTATGTGTACAAAGTAATGCAAAAAAATTATATGCACTAAATATTTACTATTTTTTTCTGTAATCGAAAATGCAATTGATAATATGCCTGTAGATATAACTGTAAATGCTTCAGATTGTTTTTATTTTAAGTATACCGTGCTTCAAAACAAAAAAAAAACTACAACTATACATCCGTATATTTAACAACGCATATCTTTCAAATATTTAGATTCCCTTTTTCTTAAAGTACATTTTTATTGATTGAGTACCGAAGTATGAGATATCTCTCAGCATGGTATATCTACAGTAATGTCATTCTGAATAAAAACTGTGATAATATTCTCAAGGAAAATTTTTGAAAATTTATGAATGTGGCAGATTTTCTTCTGGTGATTTCTTCAAATGAGGACATGCTTTTTACCAGATGTGCTGAAGACGCCATGATATTTGCAAGTACCAGTTTGATAACCAGCTTTTGTGCATCGTATGGGATATTGGCAACGTTCTGCACAAATCCATTAAAGAAGGGCACTATGAGTCTCGATTAAATGATAGGATGTCTTTAAATGTGGTACATTGAGTTATTCAGATTACCATGCTGCTTGAGGACTTTGAAACTCAGTTAGGTTAAGCCTTTAAAAGCCCATTTATTCCTCAAAACAAATACTGGATGAAACTAAGGGGCAAATATCTTAACATCTTGTACCACTGAAGACCCAGGTGTAGAGGAGGCTGAAACAGGTCCAAGGAGGCTTGCGCTCCAAATCCTCCCGGTGGCGTGGTGTAATATTTTGGGAAGAGGTTCCCACTCAGTGTCATCCACGTCACCTGATCGAGGTTCAAAATTACGAGGTTCAAATCTCTCTCTATCCTCCCTTAACACACCGAGATATGAAGCGCGTGACCATAGATTAAGTTCGATGTTTGAACTATAGATATTTTAAAATTAAATCTTTCAAGCAGTTTTCATCTTTTAGATAGAATCTGTTGATATTATTTCTGGATAAAAACTATAAAAACCAAAAAGTAATATTACATAAGAAGGCTTCATGAATTAAGCATTTATCATTCGCTATTGAAACGTTTCTAGCTGTAAGAACCATCTTTTTGTTCTAAGAGAATTAAGTACTCTTTGTTCTTATATGTTGTAGCTGTATTGGAAATACAAGCCTAGGTTAAATGATAACAAAGTTCAAACGAATAAGAGATTAATGAAAGATGGTATGTACTAGCCATTTATCGCAGGGTGAGGAAAACAATTTTCTATCTTTCCTCATGTCGCACTTGATATTCTTTGGATATTATATGTCAACCTCATGAATTAACCAATCTGCTGATATTCTGATATATATAGCTTAGTTAACAGTGTATTTTGTGCTTGAAAATTACTTTCAATCAAATGTTGATGGGGAAGAAAGTTATCACTTCGGGATTGTATAAAATATAAATTATGACGTATAGAATATTCGGGTCTATTTTGTCAAGTAGCCATGTGTCATATAGGCCGAATATTTTAACTATTTATAATATTTATAAATTTTACTTCAGATGTATCTGTAGATGAATGCTTTATTACATTTTGTAAGGCAACTGATGTGGAATACTTTTTGACTTGATTTGAATAAGTTATCTAGATATATATAATACTCAGGATGTTGAATATTTGATATCTTAATTATGCCTATATATATAAGATATTATCGATAATATGATTAAGAATTATTCATTGCAATGAGCTCTTTAGTTATTTATAAGTAGTTGGCCTTTTGATATTATCTCTCATTTTTACTATTATGTGTGATCATAACTTATTGTAGGTATCGTGTGGGCCATGTTAGAAATACAACATTTCAAACAATACATCAAATGTTCTTATATGGTTTTAGTGATTTTAAATCTTGTAGTATATCTTCATTAATCACCTGTGATATGTTTGTACTGTATTTATTTTTCTTTAAGGTATCAACGCACTTCAACTTCTTTAAAATGGAATGAGGATTTTGCTGTCTTTCAATTTGTTTTGTGGCATTTTAAGAAAAAATGCTAAAATTAGAGGAAAAAAATTATTAATCTAAAGTGGAAAAATAGGTAAAATCGACATAAAATACTTTAAACACGAATTCGGTTCAATCAGGTTTATGAACAATTTTCAATTTTTCAATCTAAAGAGTGTTGCTATATGTATTCAATGATTTGAGGAATGACCTATAGGATAAGAATTTTAAATTTACAATCTGGAAGCACTTATCTTGAATACATGGAAATTAGCTAAAATAAGTGATTATATTGCTAAGGACTGCAATTTTGTAATAAAACAGTGATTTAAATCCAAAGTTCAAAGAACTTCTTCTATTATGGAAATTGATCCACAAAACATTTCATTAATTATTTTAAAGCTTTTGAGCATTCTTTCCGTGGTCTATTTTGAGCATTTCAGAAAAACACATTTCAGAAACGCGTTTTAAATGTGATATGTTCTTACACTAAATATGTGGAATCTGACCGTTTACTAAAACACGTTAGTCTTTGTTCTAGTGAGACGGAAAATAAAACTGGTATTTTATTAATTTAATAAAGATGTTTTATAAATTCAATCACAAAAATTATAATTTGTACAAATTACAATTGGAGATATTACCTTAACAGAAAGGATTATACTCTCGTCAGTTTTAAAACATGTAAATTAATTGAGGACAAGAGTGATCGACATCCTACTTCACTCTTTCTTACACGATACATTAGAGACATGAGTATTTTAACATGATACAGCCCTCTAAGGGCATCATCACATAAAACTGTGACTGCAGACAACGACGCCACGATTTGTACCTGACATCTAGGCTATCTGGTGCTATGACACTAAGATATGAATAAGAATATGTATTTAGCTATTTCCTTTAATTACAAACATCAGTTATAACCAATGATTCTTAGATGGGTTTACTAGCTTCTGGTTTCTAAGAAAAGACTGTAGAAGTATTGGACTGTTTTAAACATTTTGATTGGATTCTAAGTAATTTCTGTTTATCAGTTTCTAGAGCAGAATCTTTTTGCTAATTGGAAAATAGGTTTTTTTGTGCATTTTAAAGATATTTATAAAAAGAAGTTAATTTTCAAGAATTATGTCAAATTTTTAGTTTCAGAAAATAAAAATCGAAAGGTAACGTTTAATTTTAGTGAAATATGGATCATACATTTCCCCCTACTTTAGATGAAATTTGATAAATATTGTGTTTTTGATGAAATATTTCAACGCATTTCTTTTCTAGAATTAGCCAATAAGAGTCTGAGTTAGTCTAATTTAATGTCAAAAACAAAACACTTTAGAATTTTAATCAGTTCTTTTAAATTCCTTACATATTTTAAATACATTGTTTATAAATCAAGGTTTTGTGCAGCTAATTTTATGTAAGATAAACTGTTATTTTCAAGATTGATCTAGTCAAACTTTGATAACCCACAAATCACAGTTTCAGTTTTTGTCTTCCTCTAGTGCACTTCACTTTTCAAAAGAGTGTTATCACGCTAATTCCAGACGCACCCTATTCTGTTGTCACCAATGCCTATCAGGAGGAACAGGAGCGCAAAGAGCTCTCACAATGTTGCATGGCTGGGAGGTCTTCATTAGCATTCTTCAGACTAATTAGGCTGGGTCCATAGCACAGTATTTTACAAGATGTTAATCCAAAGCAAGTTCTTAACCTTGAATAATTGCTTCCTCAAGAGGATGACCGATTCAAAGGTTTAAGTAATGTTTTAGGAGACAAGCGAGTGGAGTATAGTGGATTTTCAGTTATTATCATGATGCTCACTCAGGTCTCATAAATTATGATTGTTGTTTTATTAAAGTCATTGAAGCATTGAAGGCTAGAACGAACGATCATAATTTTGTTCTTCAAACCAAATGACGGAGGTCATCATGACTAGCATCAATAGTTCCATGCAACATGAGTGGTACTTCAGATCTCAACCATTTTGGGTCAATTTTTGCAGCTGGATCACTTATCATAAATAACAGGAAGGAGCAGATGTGACAGATTCTGAATGAAACTCACTATGTTGTTTATCACGAGTTCATCCAGAGCGATCTCTGGCAGGCCCATATCTGATCCCTCAAACCACAGTCTCACCCCAACAGTTGTTGTTGTTGTGTCTTCCTCTCAGGGAAGGAATGACAGTACCATTGGCTGTGAGACCAGGTGTAAACTTCAAGCGATAGATGGCTACACCTATCTCCCTCCACAATTTGGCTGGAACTGAGGGAGGAAATATTCTCCCCCCTGCCTCAGTGGTTTCCTGCTGACTCACCCACAGACTTTGAGCCCACTGGTTAACAGCACTAGCTCATCCTCTGGTGGTTTTAGTGGCCTCGGGCATCCAGACCAGGCCCTCAGGTCTGGAGTGCCCATGGTTAATTCAATTAATAGAATATCTTTAGAGCTAATTTATTCACATTCGGTCGTGTGAAAACTGATGTATTGTTTGGGATTCGAGTTTATATGCAATTAGAGGTTTGGCTTCAAACCAGTCAGGCAACGAACAAAATTCTTTAACTGGATAAGGGGTACTCGCGGAAGAATCAATACTTAAATATCAAGGTTACAGCAATATTCCAGGAAAGGGTCTCAAAGGTACACTGCCTTCAAAAGTAGTTCAAACCGATTATCAGTCTTAAATACTGACGTATGTAAAATATTCACACGCACTACTCGTCTATTCGAAGGCAAAGTCAATTGGCATCACGTCAGGAGCAGTCCTACTAAACTGTCAAAACCAGAAGTGACAATACTGGCTGAAAAAGACTGCACATTTCGACCAGCATCTCTCATTTAGTGCATTAGCTTCGAAAATGCCGTTGTAGTCATAGATCGTGAAATGTGGATTTCTCCCTTATTTTAGAAAAGTCAGAGGTCAAGACTCATAAAATGAATAGGATTATTGCCATTGATTGCTAAAAACGCATTAGGGACGAGTTCTTGGAATCTTCATGATTTTAACATAAAATAAATATAGCATATAAGTCAAATCATTCTACATCAAATATAGATTGGTCCCTTCCTGCAAAATCGTCATACAGTAGGAGACCTTTTAATGCCTTCGAGACTCCATCAGTTACCAGTGTGTCAGGCACTTCCTGTTTCCCTAGGAACAGATTTTATTTCAGGTGTTAATCCTCATGCCTGATTATAGTACTCAGAATTCCTCTCCCCTGTCTACTGTTTTATACAGGTATGCAGTGTAGTGGAGAAGAAAGAAGCATAAATAGTAGAATTTTCTGTGGAAGATGTACAGATCCTTCTCAAACACCTACCAAGGCAATTTTATTTTGTCCAAAGCATCTCGGGATAGTTTTACAATAGATCAGCAAGGAGTGATCGTATTTTAGAAATGACGTATATGATTCAGGCCATTTAACTATGAGGTTAAGCGAGTTATATATATACCATATGGTCATCTTCTGTGTCCAGGGCTAAAGGATTTTTATCGTACTTTACAACTAGAAGTTGTGGCAACCCGAGGTTGTAGTGCTAGTGTTCATCAGAAGAAACAGACAGTTGTTTTAAATTGTGAAGAATCTATACACGTGGCTCTCTACTAATTCCTTGGGACTCTTTGATGGAAACATCTTCGGCACCGTATTCACCGAGTAAAGAAACGAATGATTATAGATACAGATTTAAATTTGTATTACGTGTTAAATCTAGCTGAAGGAGTCGTGAGTTGCACTGAAGTGAGAATCAAGATTATTAAGTGAGAATTAAAGATTCCGGAGATTGAGGATCACTCGAGATGTGAGGCTCAGTCAAGACAACTAGTAAGTATTCAGTCCTCCATCTGTAGGACTTCTCTGAGTCTAGAGGTCAATGTATTGTGCTGCTATTTTTAAAAGATGTTTTGAGTAATAAATTTTTGGTGCGCTCTGCGAGTTATTTCACGGCTTGTATAGGGTTATCTAGATTAGTTGCGTCCTGTAAATTGTATCCCCAGGCTCCAGGTCTCATGCCTTCGCATCTAATCATTGATCTAAGTATCATAATTAGTTGATTATTTGTCTGTCTATATTAATCTTGTGACAATCACAATTTTATAAATCATGTCCGCTGATCAATTAGTTGCTCCCACCTTCTGCTGAGTCGAGCGAGAAGACAAGGCGGGGTATGAGGAAGTTGGAATAGCTCTACATTAAAAATGATTACTTTATTTATGACTGAACACAACTTATGATTAATTCAAATTTAATAACCATGGGAACAATCTTAATTAGTTTCCTAATATAATAAGATTATCAAATAGGCACTTAACTCTTGATCCGACTGTAGATCACTTTTAGGATCCTTCCTATGGT
This sequence comes from Trichonephila clavata, assembly GCA_019973975.1. Taxonomy (NCBI): domain Eukaryota; kingdom Metazoa; phylum Arthropoda; class Arachnida; order Araneae; family Nephilidae; genus Trichonephila; species Trichonephila clavata. The sequence goes on along the minus strand of BMAO01035810.1, from coordinate 4,432 downwards.
ATATAACAGTCCTCCTCAAATCTGCTTCTCTATTAATTCAAGTTTTCCAAACGTCAGTTCTTGGTTGGATGATAGCAAAAGAACAAACGACTCCCTTCTAACAGTTAACTCTAGCACACTTGCCGGTTAAATGTACCGCCCATTATCATTCCGTCATCTCACTGGAAGCGGTTTCAAAATCAAACCAATGTTAAAGAAGACTTTCTCCAAGATGATTAGTTAAAGGTCAGATACCTGTAGGCTCAGACATTGACGTAGTGAACTAGCCTTATAATTATCAGCCTCTAACCTAAAAGAATTTGTTCGACTATCACGAACTTTGTAAAATAACGCGTGCGTATTTGCATGTAGTCCTCAACAAGTAATAAATCTGACTTTAACGTTAACAATTGTTGATATTTTATAAATTATATTGATTCTTTCTACTCTCATGTAACTTCTTAAGGATTTTATAAAAGTTTCTTAAGCTAATTTCATTAACCATATACTGTTGCCAAATCCATTAAGAACATTTTAACTTGGCTTTAACTAGTACCTATTTATTCGAATCAAGCCACCTTCACATGAGGCATTACACTCACATAATCTCAATTTTTATGGAAATTGTAAAATAGTGTACATAAAGTGGGTTTAGCAATGACAATCTTGTATTAAATTTAAAATAAATATTATTAAATGGTAGATAAAAAGAATATTGTTATATATTAACAGATCATGAACTTCTTAATACATACTTGATTTCTTATGATTTACTTATACAAGATTTTCCCTTCGATTCGAAGGCCGCATCCAGATTTCAGAGTTAACAATGAGAAAAGTGGTCTCAGATTTTAGATAATCGGTATTTTCGAATTGTAAGAACCATGTGATGTTTACAATATTCAGTGATAGGTATATTAGATGAATTACACCTCTTTGTTTTAAAGATTCTGTGTTCTTGCCTGTGGTGGATGAAAATTCTTGATTTTTTCGAGATCCTTTCCCATATTTACTTTATGCGGCATTCAAAACATAGGCATTCTTGTTAATTTTCCGTTCGATATTCTACATATTTAATCGATTTCCAGATCGAGATGGAAGATTGCAGTATACTAGAGTAAGTTACTAACCAATTAATATTATTTAATTATGGGCATAATAGTATCTTATAGAAATCAGCGCATTTTGATTTTCAAACTTTTTCAGGGATTATTTCAGACTTTCAGTTATAAATTTCTAGATATAGGATTAATTTTTAAGATCTGTATTATAATTAGAGATCCTCCTATGCTAATCAGGTGACATATTGTTCTCTGATTCTTAGTAACTTCACATACATTCTTTATTTAGGTTAAGAAGAATAAGTTATAGGTATATTGGTTTCATTTTATCGTTTGTTTTTCACCATGCAATAATTGGTCCATAAGACTCCAAAATATTAAACTTTGATTCATGGCAACCAGTTTTCTGGCTAGTGTTTTGCAAGTGTGTCTTAATGAAATCAGTTTATAGACAATACATCCATTGTTCCAAAGAAATACCTACCTTTTAAATAAAATATAGTTATGGGCTAACTTCTTTACTTCCAATCTTATCCTATAACTTCTTGCATTTCCTTCATATATTTCCGAGTTTTCCTCTATTCAATGCGGATGCTACGTTATATAACTATTTCTGAATTTAACTGAGTAAATTAGTATACAAACTTGGTTTCCATGACAATTCTAAATTTTAAACATTTTTCATAAACATGAACAGTTGAACTTGTATTTTAAGACTCATGGTCATTTTACATTTTAGTGTTTTGTATTTTTAAAAATGGAATCACAAAATTCATTTTGTAAATAGCCCACCCCACTGAGTTAAAATTTGATTCCGTTAAATATTTTCATGACGACAAATGTCTAAACATAGATATTTGTAAATTGTTTGTTGTTTACAATAACAATATGCTTACGATACAAAAATAAATAAACGCAATTATACACAAATATGATGAAATAACATTAACTAAAATAAAATTAAATGTTCTTCTATTTTAGCATTTTCATTTGGGTAAATATAGTTACATTATCTTCAGTTTTGACTAGCCATTAATTTTACATTAAGCGTAATAAAAGTTCTTTTAAAAGGAAATAATAATAACCTTGGGATTACCAATTGTAATCTGTAATAACTAAAATTTGCATTTTCCAGGAAAATATAAGAAAAAGTTTATTTGAAATAGTAAATAAGATACATCCTGGCATGATTGTAACATGCCAAATGTTGTGAATATTTTTGTTTTTGTAAGACTTTGTTTTCGCCTCTGATGTGCATTGAATATGCTACTTTATAATCAATTTAATGCGTACATACAGTATAAGTGGAAGGCACGGGAGAAATTAACGAGGCCTTAGAATACACAGTAATCAGAAATCAATGCCAGCCTTCGCTTAAGTCAGCAATTTCATATATAATCCAGCAACACATCGAGTTTAAGTAACGTCAGTGATAAGTAAGCGCATACAATTTCATACGACCTCCATTTTGTGTTAGAGTTCTTCAATGGTGGTAACTGATGAGTGGAGGCATGCTAGTCTCTTGGAAGCACATGACCAAATGTTCTCAATCGGTTACAGATCTTGGGGAATTCGGTATCAGGTCAAAAATCATACACTCTTTGTACTGAGGATGGTTAGACAGTACTGGTAACAGGCGGTCATGCAGTAACGTGCTAAAAAGTAGCTTTGTGGAGGCCTTTGAACAATAGGGCACAGCCACGGACCGTAACACATTGGGCATTTAACAGCGTCCGTTCAAAGTAATGGCTATGAGTACGTCTGTCCCCTTGACAATAGAAGCAAGGTATCACTAACATCTTGAATAGTGTTCGGTAAGACTTAGAACTTTGAAATGCGATTTTCTGAATGATAAAACTGCAATGTTCTACCTTCCTTATGCAGTAAATTATAGTTGTTATATCTACTTTGTTTAAATGCGTTGGAAAGCTAACTATTTACATATTCCAACATGGGGTAGGTTTAATGCAAATTTAATGTTTCTTTGTGGTATCTAGCATTGTATATTAACTGTAATGACTGGTATTTATAATATATATTCTTGTCCAAAATTAAGGTCACAAATATGTTTTTCGTCATAATTTTAAAATGCCTTCAGTAAAACGGATAGAATTTGTATTTTATATAGTTTGAAGAGCGGACAGCACAATACCAATCTTCAGTTTAGGAAAAGATGTTATTTAGCTTTGGGTTTTGCAGATCTACTGGGCTGAGAGACCGCTCAAGCATATGGGAATTTTGCCTAAAGTTTGTGAATATTGCATTCAAACGAACAAGTTACTCTGTTTGCAGTAACAAGGACGTCTTATAATAGTAAAAATGAGTCCTTGAGGTGGAAAGCCTTCGGCAGGGTTGAAGCTTGTCAGTCGCAAGTAGAGATAGCTCAATGTTTAGAAGTGCCCAGAAAGTGGTCTCCCGGTTGTGGGATCAATTGCAACCAATTGCAATGTCACTAGGAATGTCGGACAAAGTCACCACAGAGCATCGGCATCTGCACAGGATCACTGCTTGATCTTAAGCACACGACGGCATAGGTGGATATCAGCTCATCATCTTGCTCATGTCCATTCTGCTGTTTCTAGAAAAATATTTTCCATGCCAACAGTCTACATCTGTCTTGCAGGGACTGGCATTTACGCCTTGGGTCCAGTCTAGTGCATACCTTTGACTACATCCATCAGGAAAGAAAGGATATTATAGAGTTGAAAACATCAGTCGTAGAAACCGCAAGAATTGTGGCGTGTACTTTTGAGGTTTGTCGAAATGTACCAGTCAAAGAGATTCTCATCGTATCTTTACTCGGAGAGAAAATTGATATAAATTCCAACATCCCTACGTAAACAAAAATCAGCATCTTTGGTGGCAATGGAAAAATTGTGTATGGTAACACAATTTTAAGCAGTCGTACACCACTGTACGTTTTCGATGCGGGTACTGTCAACTCAGAGCACTATAGGTATGAACCGCAGAGCCTATTCGAGCTTTTCGTGCTACAATAGTTACAATTTTATGGACGATCATGTGAGGCCACAAAAACTCACATTGTTGACAAATTTCATGATGAAAATGATATTATCCTTATGGATTGATCCTCGAGATCTCCGAATCACAATTCTGTTGAATATGTTTGGGATTGTATAGGAAAAGCATTTCTCAGCGTAACTTCCCTCCCAGGAATCCCCGTGAATCAAAATTCCAGCTTTTGGAAAAATGGGCTTTGTTGCCACAATTATACTTTTTGACACCCTCATAAACAGTATCTCGGTGTGAGACTTGTGTAGCAGCTCAGAGTTTTCAAACTCCATATTGGACAGACTTTTCCCATGGTAAATACTTTATTTCTGATTCATGATTTCACACCTTTTTATATGAATTGTGTATTAAATCTGGCA